>JARFNZ010141692.1:0-10460 GCA_031763405.1 Balanus nubilus
ATGACTTAGATTCGTCTCGTTGAGACCTTTCGATCGCCGCCTTACGCGTCCCGATCGGACAGTTAGTTCGGAAGTTAGCGAGCGGGGGGGGGGGGGGCGAAAAATGCCCCTCCCCCCAGCCAACGGAAGGTGGCTGGAGACCCCAGCGCCGGGCTGGTTAAGAGTAAACACTCCCTCCTCACATTCCCTTACTACGCTAAAGATGATCATTGGAGTATTAGGTATTTATTGCACATGGCAATGGCCACACAAGACGGTGAAAACACCATGGATGCTGTGCCGCAATGCAACACATTTCCGGAGCGCTATGAAAACAATGCCGATGGTACCTGATACTACATTATTTGACATCGTTGCACGCCACGGTGTCAGTGACAACAATACCATGCTGCGGCGTCATCCGGTCTCCGGAAGGGGATTAGAACCAAGGGGGAGGACTTCCTTTCCACACCTGATGTAAATGAGTCAGTGCATCTTTAAATAAAACAGTTTTGCACCCTCAGCGTTATGCAGTTATGCATCGTTATGTTATGTTATGCAGCGGGGGCAGATCATTTGCATGCCGAAGTGAAAAGTGGTGGCTGCCGTTTGAGTTACTGTGACGTCATGATTGTCGGATAAATAAGAAGGGGTAAGCCAAGGCAGAGGTGCAAAAACCTGTCAGACTGTCACATACTTATGCTGTAACATCGAGTGGCACACGTACCAGGGTACTCGCAGTCGGATGGAACTTTAACGTGGTGTGACACCAAAGTACGCGAGTTCTTGCAATGGGAACCTCAGACGGCAAATAATGGCGTACTTAGGCAAAGAAGTGTATTTAGTTAGCAGCTGATAATGTTCGTTTTCTAACTGGCCAATCAGTGACGTGCAGATTTTTCAGTTGTCTAAATATGCGATTTTTACACTCCCAGTTCATTTTCTTGCCCTGGTCATGAAATGTATTGTGATGCTAAGTGTTAGATACTTCCCTTTCTACGAATAGACCAGAACGCCTGGAGCTCGTTTGGAATCGCTGTCCATGCTTGCTGGCATCATCCCTATACTGTCACGTACCCTGGTGCGCGAGTACGCAGGTTTTTGCACCTCTGCCCACCACGGAAGTGCCAACCTCCCCTCCGATATATAATGGACTTGCCCATCAGCTATGGGTTATGACGGCACCTCCAACTCCGAGTGCAAATCACTGTTACACTTCGGAAATTCGCGTACGGGTCACCAGTCAAGGTCAAGGTCACAAAAGATCATTATGTGCAAAAAGTACATAAAAGCCGTGTGGCACATGTTTTATGAGCTGTTTCAGACGTATAATTCGAAGGTAACGGGTATTTTGCCATCTGATATCATTTTGAGTGACGGTCAGGCCAAGGTCAGGTCAAAAAGTTCAAACTTCGAAATTTATAATTTGTAATAAAAAGCACATGTTTGTGAACCAGTTTCGTCCCAGGAAATCCGATGGTGTCATCGGTATTTACGTAGATGGGCTATACAAGGCAAAACACGCAATTGAAGAAAATGCCGTCATCAGCTTGTACACTCAGGTATATTGGAGTCATTTGAAGGTCGAAAATAAAGTTATTGGTTCAAAATTTGGTATAACAATCGCTCTTATGTATTTCTATCACATGCATTTCGCTTTTTAACAACTTCAATATTTTGGATTTTGTGGCTTTTTTCCTCCGAAAAAAAGTTTTTTATTTCATTGGTCAAAAATTAAAATTGAAAATCTGGGATGGCCAATTATAAGAAAATGTCGTTTCCTTTCCTTGATGTATTTTGTTTGTAACTTGCTTCAAAACTTGATGTTTTATGAGCGATCAAGCATTTGTCAGTTTTGGGCCAAAAATGACGTGGCATGACGTCACTAAAACATTATTTTCTCCCACATTTTTTGCTGATTTTTTTCATGCCGTTCTTGAAAGACGTCAAATTGATGTTAGATAAGGTACACAAAGTTTCACGTCGATATTTAGCATCGTTTTGTAGCTATTGCGAAAATCCGGGAGGAGGGAAGGGGGTAAAATTTACCCTGGGCTGGGCTGCATTTTATTTTATGCATGGGCTTCCAACATGCATTATATTCATAACTTCACTCAATCGGCATGCGCGTGAGCACGTGCTTGAGGCAAACTGGGTGCAAATTGGTACCCTCATCGGGTGCTCCGACTAGGATCGTTTTCGAGAGCGGTGCGAGCTATACTTACACACCGAAAGCAGTGTGTGATGAGAAACTGTTTTAATTTTCATCATTTAGTACCCCTATGCCTTCATTACATCCGATAAACGCTTGAGCATGTGATAAATGCGAAAGGAGTGCAAATTTCTGCTCCCATATTTGATGTTGATATCTCTAAAAGTAGCGAGAAGATTGACTTACAGCTTGTAGTATATGTCTTCATGAGTGGGTACCAGCAACACCAAGATTGCCTGCAATAAACAACGTATCGGTTGGTACGTACGAACGTGCAGCTACCGCACTCAGATCTCGGAAACTGTTGGACCAATCACGCTGAAACTTTGTGAGCAGGTAAAGGCAAAGATCTGGGATGGCTTGCATATGTTGTAAGATCAACCACCACATGCGCACGTGAACGGCCTCCGATTTTGGTTCTCCACCAACTACAGATATCTGACGGACATCTAGCTGAATAGACCATTGATATATAAAGCCTACGTTATTATGCTACTTATGAATTATGAGTATATCTAAATACCGTCCCTTATATGACGTCACCAATCCTCGCCGGCAAAGCCGAGCGCCGCGCCGCAAAAACGGCGGCTTGCGCGCCGCCGTTTTATCGCTATCGCTGAAAAATATTTGGGGGGGATGGTCTAAACACCCCTCCCCCGGCACGGCGCTGGTTAACTATTTTAGTGATGGGTTTTTACAGTCCACAGGCCGGGTGAAAGTATTTGATTCTGAAGCATTGTGGCAGCAAAAACTAGCAACATCACCCTTTAGGCACTTATTCCGGTCCCCAATGCTCGTCTGACGTATTATCAACACTGTCATAGTCATATCTGGCCTAGCTGCGTGACCGCCAGATGACATGGAGAAACAACAGAACTGCTGCACGTGCAACAGAGCTACTGCTCGTGCCTGACATGCCCTGTGCCTGACAAAAACGGAGTTTGACATCGGCTATCGGACACCCCTCCGCGATAGCTGATGGCCTTCCCGGTGCCATCTGCAGCCTGCTATATACATACCTATGTTGCATTAACTCGCGACCAGGTGATGTAACCAGCCCACCGACGACTGAGGCTATGTTTATATGCAAATGGTGACCTGACATGTCAGCATGACTCTAATGGCTGTATACAACTAGTGATGGCTTTTGATTTTTAGCAAGGCGGGCAAAGTCAAATTGCTAGGCGGGTAGCACGTACGTGGTAATGATGACAATGCCGGAATAGCTTGGCAACGCCAGCCCAGCCGTTTTAATTGCATCTCTAATGAATATAGAGCACCAGCGCTTAAAAGGATGGACAGACTGTATTAAATTGCTAGTCAAGTAGAATGCACCAAATTGCGTATGAACCAGTTCTTCATGCAAATGCCGGAAATTGCAGGGTAGGACCAAAATGCAGAAGTTAAGGACAACATTCAATTATGTACTTTACCTGGGCAAATAAGTCTGACAGCAAAACAGCTGAACATTGTAATGATGTCCAATTTTCCAATTAGGGAACACAGCAAAGCTGATAAAGTAACGCAGTACAATAATATGCTGTTATGGTATAGGCTGTGATCTACATTGTTGATGGTGCAATGGTGCATGTACCGTAGGTCCAGGTTCACCCGCCATGGACGAATACTGAATACTGCTCGACATTGTACAGTAGATAGATATTATAAGACAGGATGTTTCATAAAAATGTATCCACTCGGAAATCGATTATAACTCCGATGTTTTGGATCGCAGGTCTTTGGACGTACCAGCATTGGAAAGCCAATTAAATGTTATATCACATACGTGATCAACAATCCCATCTAGCTCCTGGTAACGTTGCATCACAGCGACGAAAAACTGCAAAAAAATATGCGATCACCAAGCTAATTTAAACACGTTATCCAGAAACTGGTCGATGCAACCGTACATGCAGACAAAAATGAAGGCACGTGCTGTCACGTGATTATTATCAAACACACAGTGGATCGTACCGGAATGGATCGTTTTTGCACAAATCAGTGGTTTTCAAAAGAGGACCGTATTTTTATCGTTGTAAGTTTCACTGTCCGTGACAGCGTACACTGACTGAAGTGAGAAGAGGGAGGACCCGACTGACTGTCCGACTGACTGTCGTATACCAGGTTCAACCATGCACCCTGGATGACCTGAAAGAAAGCATCAGGGAGGGCATCCTAGGCATCATCAAAACCGGATTGTGGCGCTAGGTCATGGCCAACGTGCGACGGGGAATGCAGCTTTGTGTGCAGTCGGGCTGCCGACATTTTGAGCACCTTCTGTGACTATGACTTGGTCAGAGTATTGCTCCGAGTGTCGGAACTGCGTTGTTGTTGGTATGTCATGTTGCTTTTATGCTCGTCACTGTTGGCTGCTAAAAAGAAGCTGATTTGCCGCTTAGGACTTCTGTTTGATGTTTAGCGTAGTCTCAGTTTGTGGAAGATCACGTTATAAAAATGATGTTATGTTTTTGTCTATGTTGTTCCGTCTTCTTCAGTGCAGTGCAGCTAAGTTATTATGACCTAGATGTGGTTAGTTTTCACATATGTGATATATAATTCAATCAGGTTTCCAGCGACTCTAAGTCGAAAGGCCTGCGACCAAACTTACCGGAGTTACCTTAATTTTTACGAGTGGATACATTTTTGTGAAACACCCTGTATTTCCTTGGACGAAGACAAATGTTCATTCTCGCCTAAAAAAAGACAACACCTCTGTCGCGCCATGGGGATCTACTGCTAGGTTTCCGACCTTTTGCCTGTGGCAAGTTCAACCTATTTATGCCACCAATTTATTTGACACATCATTTTAACTTCACCAAGAGATGTTTAATTCCTCGATCCTATAATGTCCCGTCACTTCCCTTTATCATGACCCTCGTTATGTCCCTGAAACTGACATGAACAAACTGCCTGTTCGCTTTCGCGGGAAGAGAATTACGACTATCAGTGACCGGCTATGCTGTCGTCACCTCACTAACCAGCATAATAAGCGCCCGACCATTGGGTGGGGCCACCACCGATCACCGAACGTCAATAGATTATCGAAACGAGCCAGCCAGCTCCGATCGTAGCCCATAGTGCCTGTCCCATTCGGCTAAACGGTACCATTACCGGACATTCAGTGCAAGATAGCATCACAGAAGCCGGCCCGCTCGGCCCGCGGCCCGGGTATAAACAGTTACAAAGTGTCGGTAGTGTGTGCCTCCGACCCAGCCAGTGTGTGTATCTGTCTGACTTCAGGCAACATCGCCAGCTGCGCCGTGTCAGCCGCCGCTACAAAGGATCGTTCTCGATACTGAGGTATTAAGTACAGTGCCATCGAGGTATTAACGACAGTGCCATCAGCCAATGGCCGCCCCGACACAGACATTCTGTCCAGCTCCGATACTAATTGCTCACGAAGTTCACACCAATCACACTGCAAAACGTGTTAGCAGGTCTGATAACGATGTGCAAGTAAGGTTTCGAGGAGCACTAACTTCCAATCTCGTCTGACTAGCGGTGAATTTCTAAAGGTTTGAACCCATGGTCCCACTATTAGGCGAGTCTATTGGAGTTCATGCTCAGGCGACCACTCCCTGTTTGAGTCATCTGTCGTCTGTCGTTTGTCGTCTGTCGTCTCAGGAGATGATGGCTCTCAGTGGCTCAGTTAGTGAGGCTCTGCTGGGGACTAGGTCGAGCAGCATGCTTCACTTCCCCAACGCTATCTGCATATAATATGTCCGCGAACATTTGGAAACCAATGTTACGACTTACGAGCGATGGTAAAACTCAATTACGCCTCGGAAACTATGTAACGATTTTAATGATTTAATTAAGGTATTGACTAATTCAGAATAATGAATAAATAATCCTGACATTGTCCGCCGCCTTCCACTCCTGTTCCTGTGATCCATTTCTGACCGGTACAGAAGCATTCCATGGACTAGGCAAGTTTCTACTGATGGAATGGCTCAATCAGGCTATTTTCATATTATTTTTTGCAGCATTAAAAACCAAAATTTCGAACCTTTTGCATGGACGGATTTACGAGGCTACAACCCGCGCTAAGTGGAGCTTGGTGCACTTGGACCTCTATCGTCCGATCGGGATATGCCGGGTAGCCACCGGAATCATAGTCCGAAAGTTTTACGTCCCCAAAATAGCCGGACACGGTCTGCCCCGCTCACTGACGTCCACTGGCCTTCAATGCAGTCACTGCCACCGACTGTAGTCCTCCCCAGTCAGGTGCCAGTGGCCACCGCCGAAACGACTCGAACCCGGCCTCCCACTACCGGGAAACCCATCACTGACGTCGTTTACATCAGTCAATCGGCCTAAACGGAAAAATCTGTTAAGCAAAAATGACGGTAAGCGGACCCGTTTACATGAGCATATCGACACACGGAACGGATATTTCCGTTTAAGCCGGCCTTCAAAACATTCGGAAGGTTTGCGCATTTCTATATATCTGGCGCACTTGCGTTGAATAATGGCGCTTAAGCCTTTTAATGCTTCACAGCAATAAGGGTCGCACTCGGGCTGAGTAGAAAGCCCCAAAAACGCCTGAAACAGGCACACAACTGATCATTTCTTCATATGGAAGAAAACAAGGAAGCCTCTATGAGCATGATGTTTTTATCATCCACCAATGCTAATGGAAGAGAAAGTCAATTAATTGTATTCATGTTTGTGAGTATTAGGGATTTGACCAACTCCGAACCAATCACAATTAAATTCTGAAACCACCAGTAGGTAGAGATAGCCTGATATTTGCTTAGGTTCTTTACAGACTATGTTCAGTTGTTTTTTTAATGGGATCAATCAGACCCATACAGAGGAAGATAAAAAGGAAGGAAAAAGGAACTTACCAGAGCATTCCAGGCCTTTCGCCCGTCGATGGCTGCCAGCAGGTTATTTTCTTGAGACAACATCCTCTCCTTCTCCTCTATAGACCAGTGTCTTGTCTTTAGCTACCTCTAATTTTCAACCTTAGGTCTAAAATATTACCTCAAATCCAGGGTTCACAATCGCAGCTCACAACTTCAACACGGCGAGGATACCCAAGTGAAGTTGTGTTGGTGAACAGCAGTGAACGTTCATCTCTAGCGAAACAAAATATTCCATTTACTGCTTTACATATAAATAAGCAAACTTGGAGGTGAATATATGCTTCTCATTAATCATTCGAACAATTGGCAATGTAAAAATGAAAGAAATGACACTAAAAGAGGGTTTATCTTATCGGATTTTTTCGTACTTACCGTCCTTAACGGATAAATCCGATAACCTTATCGGAAATTTCCGTTTATTGTAAACGGATTTTTTGGCCCTCTTACCCCCGTCGAATCTTCCGAATGTTTCGCTTATCGAATTTTTCCGTTCTAAACGGATTTTTTAGTTGCTTATATGAGTCAATCGACCTATACGTAAAAATCCGTTTAGCAAAAATGACGATAAGCGGACCCGTATACATGAGCATATCGGCGCCCGGAACGGAAATTTACGTTCAGGCCGGCCTTCAAAACATTCGTAAGTTTTGCGTATTTTTACATATCTGGCGCTCTAGCGCTAAATAATGGCGCACAAACATTCTAACGTGTCTAACAGCAGGAAGGATGCGCTCAAACCAAGTTGCAAAAAGAGCCGGTCCCGTTCTTCTCCCTACTCTCCCTACTGAACTACAGGCGCGTCATCAATATAGAATATAGAAAAAATACACTATCGTAAAGGAAATATACTTTGGAACTGACGAAGCCAATATAACATCGAAAAGAAAACCAATATAGCATCAGTTTCCTAGTCTTTTCATTTTGTATGTTATTCAGTGAAGGTAAAAATGGTAGACTATAAAAAAGATAATTGATTACATTACCACCTATATTGATTATATTGTTGATGTAATGTTGGTTGCATCAGCTTTCCTGTTTTTTATATTATTCAATGAAAGTAACAAAAAAAAGATAACTGTGCCAAGAGATTGTTGAAGTAAGTGGCGGACTCAACTCAACCTGCCGGCGACAACAAGCGGCACCAGACGGCACCAGACGTCACCAAGTTGCACCAGGCGGCACCAGACGTCACCAAGCTGCACAAGGTGGTACCTGCCGGCGACACCAAGCGGCACCAGACTTCACCAAGCTGCACCAGGCGGCACCAGACGGCACCAAACTGCACCAGGCGGCACCAAACGTCACCAATCTGCACCAGGCGGTACCCGCGACACCAATCTGCACCAGGCGGTACCCGACGACACCAAGCGGCACCAGGCGGCACCAGACGTCACCAAGCTGCACCATGCGGCACCAGGCGACACCAAGCTGCACCAGGCGGTATCAGGCCGCACCAGGCGGTACCAGGCGGCACCAAGCTGCACCAGGCGCCGGAACAGTCGTGTGTGATCCTAGACATCTATCAGAGTGAGCTCGGCCGTCCCCCGTGTGTACATCAGCTGCGCTTAGCTCGGCCGTCCATCATCGCTCGGTAACGTTTTACCGTGCAATTTGTCACGGGTGGTGCTGGGAGGCCCGACAGTCACGGGTGGTGCTGGGAGGCCCGACAGCCAATCAGCTCGGCAAGACGATGAGTTCGGGAAAGCCACGGGCCGGGCGCTGGGTAGAGAGGCCGAGGTCCGTAGCTCGGTGGGCAGAGAGGCCGAGGTCCGTAGCTCGGTGGGCAGAGAGGCCGAGGTCCGTAGCTCGGTGGGCAGAGAGGACGAGGTCCGTAGCTCGGTGGGCAGAGAGGACGAGGTCCGTAGCTTAGTGGGCAGAGAGGACGAGGTCTGTAGCTCGGTGGGCAGAGAGGACGAGGTCCGTAGCTCGGTGGGCAGAGGGGATGAGGTTCGTAGCTCGATGGGGGCACGGCAGATGGGTGCAGAGGTCCTGTGCTGTTGGTGGGCGGTGGACATTACATGTATGTAATGTAAAAGCATGTAAAAGCACCAAAAGCACCGAGTTCCCACGTCTACGTGGGAAAAACGTATACGTCTTTCCCTTTTCCTTTGAATATTGGAGTTGAATTTGTGCATTGCCTCCATACTAACCAAGATTCCTTTCCAAATTGGACCGGGTTATTGTCTTATGACTGTCTAAGGAAATAGGTTAAAAAAATGTTGCATGCGCTGCAAACCTCGGTTTAGTAATTTGATCTATGTCCATTGGCAGCATATATAGTACATATCAAGCATCTACATATATCGCAAACAGTTCTTGTTTTAACCCGCGCACTGCAGGAGGTGGTTCGCGCTGAACAACGCCTGCGTGGGGGTTGATTTTCGACCTCCCCCCTAAGATCTTCAAAACCACGCATTGATATAGCGACAAGCGATACACGGAGTTCGATAGCTCGTGACAAGAACTATAGAAAGTACTTAAGTCAGTTTTAGGTCAGGTTGATATTGAGATCACTAGTTCTCTGGAAAGTCCCCATCGCAATATTGCCTTCAAATTCGATCCAGGTCAACGGTTAAGGCTCCAAAGGTGATTTATGGTCAAAAGGATCATTTTTTAGCAAAATTGTTTCTCGCAAATAACTGTAGCTATGAACGATAACACAATTGTTTTGGCACCATCGTGTTTTTCTCGATGAGTCGAATCGAAACACATCACTTTTGACCTCGTAAGTTCACTAAACAAATGACCAAAGGCCAGGGTCACGTGGTGACCCAAATAGGTCAACTTGGGTCATGTTGCATATGAGTCGATGCGTCTTGACGAAATCAACACTTAAGTACATTTTCACGTCCCTAACTTCATTCTACCAAAAAGTTTTTGGAAACGTTTTTGTGACCTTGGATGACCTAGGATGACCTTATCAGAAGGAACTGATAAAATACTGCACCTGTAACATCAATAAGAGTCTAAGATAACATGACACTGCTGATGTGTATCCTTAAAACAAGAAGCATTTGAAGATATGACCTCAGGTCACCGACATAAACAATCTGAGATAAAAAAAACAGCTATAGGTACTGGTACACCCTCATGTTTTTTCATTGCCTGCCTATAATTCAATTAAACACTTTGCGTGAAAATTTTTAACTTGGGTTATGTCAGGTCAGGTCGCCAGGTTAGGTCAAAGTGCGGACATTGAAAATGACCGTTTTCCAACTTCGCGACTGTGCTGTGACCACATTTTTTGGCGAATTGGTTTCAAACTTTCAGAACTTCATTAGACGACAGCTACCTACAACTTGTGTATCTCAGTTTTGCTTATCTCGGTGACCTGAGGTCAGGTCAATTTCCCGGCTTCCCCATTATAAGTCAAGGGGGAAAATACAGATCATTCCTTT
>JARFNZ010141703.1:0-10460 GCA_031763405.1 Balanus nubilus
ATCTGCTCGGAAGAGTTGGTGCACAAGTCCTAATTTAGCTTTGGGTGAACAAAAACATTGCCCACAGTTAGGTTGAGGCCCATTATACTTACTTACATACTAACCATAGACATAGGAACATGGGGGCCAGGGGAGCCATGGTTCCCCACTTTTCGGCCATTTTTTTGTGGATAAAATCTTCAATTTGACTTGAAAGACCAAACTTAAGGTAGGGAACGATTCACCAAGGCGGGAGGAGCTAAATCTGCAAATAAATGTATCATAGGGGTGCTAGTTTTCCTACAAGGTGAGATCAAAGTTTCACTGCCCCCCACACACTCTTTTTGGGACGTTCCTACGCCTATGATACTAACTTACTGCCTTCGCAAACCATAAACATCCATTATATCCATAATTTGTGGTATCTGCCCGGACCAGCTGGTGCATCAGTCTGAATCATGGTTGGCAGTGTTGCTGTTTGCTGGTATGCATTTGGTAGTTGTACTCTTTTTGTATTTTTGGCTACAGGTCTCCAGAGCATGATCCAGTCGGATGAATTAAATCAAATATTATTGTTATTCATATTGGATTCAATGTTTATATTCTCCTTTTGAAAGAGAAAAAAATTTAAAAAAGAGTACAAAAAGTACAAAATGCATACCAGGAAACAACAACTTTGCCAACCATGGTCCGAATTTACCTTTGGATGAGAAAACATTGCCCACAGTCGTGGGTGCATTGGTCCCAATTTAGCATTGGGTGAGAAAATGTTGCCCAATGTCATAATTTAGTTTATTAAGGTGAGATTATACTTAACATTGTTCATAATGTGTGATCAAACCAGGTTGGTGCAGTAGCTCAAAACATCCATAATTTGTGTGATTCAAATCAGCTGGCGCATCATCCCTAATTTAGCTTTTGGTGAAAAAACATTGTCCACAGTCATAATTTAGCTTTGGGTGAAACTCTTTTTCTTAATTTTTTTTTTATAATGTGTGGTTTAAATCAGGTTGGTGTGGTGGTATTAGCCCAGATCGATGATGAGAGCAAACCCTAAGAAAGAGTACATTTCCATACATTAAACATCCATATTTTGTTGTATCCATTTTGTCACTCTCATCCAACATCCTGTGCACAGCATGCCGCCAAAGAGAAGTTATTCCCTGGGGACCAGGACCAATCCTGAAGCTAAGCGCATGTAGGCAACCAGAGTTTTAGTATCACCAAATAGATCAGCAGAAATGAGAAACAGGCAGCCACACGCCATCTGGAAATGCATTAGCAATGATAAAAAATAATAACCGAACTCCATGTCTAGGCAGGCAGGGGTGTTGTCCCGTGCATTTCACGGACAACGTCGGGTTACTCAGCTAGTATTAAATATTAGCCTAACCTTACCTGTACGAGCGTCTTGACGTCGGGCACCTCCTCAGCGTCCTCGGTTAGCTGCAGTTTGGTCTGCAGCGCCAGGCGGTGCAGGTTGAGCGCGTCCTGCAGCAGAGGCATACACAGCGCAGTCAACAAACCTTGCGACAATAGACAGAGAAACGTCCTGCCAAGAGACGGAACTTGCACTATCCCCCCAAAAAAATGAGAACGTCACAGACGAATCAAGTCAAATTGCCAATTTCAACGTTACTCGCAGGACATGTTGCGACTGAGGCTGCTGTTGTGGCTCCCTCCACAACATGTCGGCGCTCGGCGCGTCCTCCAGGCTGGGAGCGACACCGACTGACGACTGAGATCACAGGAGACGGACGGACGGCATGGACGCACGCACGATCACACCGACACCACAGACGGACCATCAGACGGACGGACGGCATGGACGCACGCACGATCACACCGACACCACAGACTGTGAGCCCGCCATCCGCCACTCACCTTGTAGACCTGTGAGTCGGGCTCGTTGTACTTGCAGGCGTTCTCGAACATGAGCACCAGGTCGGCCATAATCTCGTCCAGCGTGTTGTAGGTGCCCGTCTTCAGCTTCTGGGAGATGCGCTCCAGGTGGATCGGGTTCTTAATCACCTCGAAATAGTCCGGGTACTCCTATGACGGAGGGAAACGGGCATGGTTCAGCGGGGAGGCGCGGGGCTTCAGCGGCGATAGTTCAGTTTGTAACTGTGTTGCACTGAAAAAGAACCTCTTATGACGCAACGCATGGTCAGGTAGATCAAGACATCCCCGCTGACCAGTTTGGACGGCAGTTTGACGAAGATGAGTGCCAGTTGCCGACCGGTGGCGTCCTTGTGGTCCCGGATGGTGTTGAACAGAGTCCACATCTTCTCCACCAACTGCGCTCGGCTGCGACAGGTCAATGGAACAAAGTCGGTTACACGACAAACAGACGCTGGCCCCAAGAGCGGCAATAACAGCTCTGCAGCACATTACAGGTGGAGACGACACATCGTGGCGACGGCATTTGGAAATCTTAACAATTTGTCGGAACCAATTAAGTAGACTTGTAAAAAAAAGTTCCTTCCTTTCCAAACTTAAAGTGCATTTTGAACAATCATATGCGCAAGTAAGCAGACACTAACGTTACTCAGAGTACTTCATTTATCAGCTCAGCTAAGATCAAATGCCACGAGACGTGCTTTACCGTTTGCATAGTCCATTTATATCCACTGATCTGACAAAGTGACAAAGTGTTCTAATTCTTCATTTTGGCCTAACCTTGGCTTCGCTTTCACTTTTGTTTTTCTTTTGCCGCGCCACAATTCATAGGAAAGTCCGTTAAATTCATGACAGAGCTTTGGCGGGATTTTGTGTAAAATACGTCCCCGGGTCAGGATCTATCCTTGTCTTATCTGCTTTAGATCGCGAAACACGGCTGAAATCGGCTGCGGTTCAGTCCTGGTCACGCAAAGGGGCCTAGCAACTAGAAAGACCGACAAAGGAGCACCGACACTGAGAACATGTGCAATGACGGAAATGCCAGCAGCCGGGCACTCATGATAAATCGGATAAAAAGTTAAGTTTGCAAAAAAAAAATATCCTCTAATGTGTTCTCCTACTAATTTCTTCGATATTGTTTTTGGTGCAGCGAATATCATCACCTTCACCCCAGTGTCAGCCCTCAGGTCTGCAATCTAACTCTACCACTAATGAGTGCTGTTTTTCAACCACAAAACGAACTGGATACGTGAAAAATCACCGGATACCCAACCGATACTCGTCTGCGATTGGTTGCGTCGGCAACTGCGTAGCTAGCGTCTGTTGTGTCCACAACCACCACTACGCCGTACCTGAGCACGCGAGGCTTGTTCCTGACGCCGTCCTGTGCCGGCAGCGGGCCCAGCTCGCGCACCTTCGACATCAGCACGCGCTCCAGCACGTTGGCGTCGTCGTAGATGACGGAGCCCTCCTCGTTGTACTGCCTGCAGTTGTTGAACATGAGCTGCAAACGACGACACGGCGTTAGAGATAACGACCGGAGATACTGCCAGAGATCAATTCATAGATAATAGAGGCATCTGATAATATTGGCGTCTGGCCGACACGTCTCGTGACGCTAGGGACCGTGAGAGTGTCATAAATTTAGCCGCGGCAGGATCCTGCTCAATGTTTTAGGATGTTGTAGAACCGCCAAAAAGTGACGGATAGTTACAAAAGTGACCGTGAATACCCCAACTGACGCCGAATAGCTATGGAAATTAGTCGGAAAGGGTGTGCTAAACTGATTGGCTTATCACGATTCTTTAGACCGAACTCAAGACGAACAAGTCTGATAACGTCTCTGACTGGAGTAATCTGTGCCCTCCCTACATAACTGTGTGACAATTAAGAACCTCATCTTCCTCACAATCACGCGCCCAATCTAGTTCCAACCGCCCCACCGCCACATACATCATCTCCACAATCAGAGAGCCAGAGAGCTATCGGAAAACCACATCCTCCTCGAATCCCAACACAAGTTTATCATCAATCTCTCCACGTGAGCCATCCATGATTCGTCCCACACTTACAAGCCTATTATGCCCTTATCCACTCAATTATCTCTCCGCCTCGTCCTACCTTGAAGTCCTGCAGGATCTCGCTCTCCGTATCGTACTGATCAGATCGAATCTTGGACTCGATCTTGGCCAGATCGATCGGACTGTCAATGATCTCGTAGTAGTCGGGGTAGAGCTTGCGGCTGGGCAGCTCCATAAACACGGCGCTGAGCTGGCGGCCCTCCTCGTTCACAAAGTCCCGGATGGTGCGGTAGAGCAGTTTGCAGCGCTCCTTGACGGGATGGTCGCGCCGGTGGCTCGTCTTGCGGGAGGACACCGGAGGGAGCGGCATGGAGTCCTCCTCGGAGTTGTCCTCCTCACCCTGCCGCGAGAGGAGGACGGGACCGCATGTGCTTCTGTCAGCCGCGACCAGTAAAGAAAACATCGGCGGTAGTACACTCCATAAGCAGAACCATAGATAACACCAACTACCATGTTCATGTTATCTATGGCAGAAGCAATGAAGCTTCACGCGGTGAAGCTGCCACGGATGACTACTACTCCTCAACATTTACGCAGTTTGGCAAGTTCACGACATCGCGGCAACAGAGAAATAATCACAAGCAAGTATAAAGGGCCAGCACTACCATGATTCGCACCGTCCGGTGTGTATACCATGCACCACTATATCCACCTGCCAAAAACGACATGGTGGCAATTGAAGTGTCAGCACTCGAGCGCAACTTGCACCGAAATGACACCCAAAATTACAGCAATAGCAAACCGTGATCTCACACGTTCCACCACATCGACCAGAGGACATACCTCGTCGAACTCGGTCGACATCTCGGCCACCTTCTTCTGCAGCACCTTCTGCAGTCGGAGCGAGTCCTTGTAGAGTTTGGACTCGGGCGGGTTGTACTGGCGGGCGTTCTCCAACATGAGGTTCATGTCGTCCTCCATCTCTTGAATCCCAGTGTAGACAGAGTCCTGCCGGCCACACCGCGCTAAGTAAGTCACGTACGACGGTAAAAAACAAGGATTGGTTAATTATTACTATAAAACCTATAACAGTATAACTGATATGTTTCGGATTCATGCCAAAACTAATCCACCGTGGTATTGTTCGCCGTGTGTAATCGCCGCCGTAAAAATTTGTTGTAAGCAATACATCGGTTGGATTTTCGTTGTTGTTATTTCTGGGTCATCGTTACCATTCACTTTCATTTTGCACGGAATAAGATGCGATATAGACCGATTTCGGACTAAACGACCATGAAATACCTCACCATGCCAATGTCGTCAAAGGACAGCATACAAAGCAAGTAAAAATACTACACAATACAGCTCTGAACACAACCACACAACTGTCATAAACATTACATAATCTCATGTTCATGATCGTCCACTTCCTTTGTTCACGATCCATTTGACCCAGTTTCAGTCATACCAACAAGGGCAGTATAATCACGCTTTACACCAGGAACATCACGTCTGTGGCATTGGGATGCCGGACATCACAACATACGTTACCCCGAGGTCGACATACCTTCATTTTGCGTTTGATCTGGCGGAGCGCGATGGGTTTTTTTATCTCGTCGTAGTAATCGGGGTACAGCCGGCGAGAAGGCAGGGTCTGGAACGGCTCACTGAGCAGGAAACCTGCACACAAACACACAGTCAGAGTAAACACAAACACAGAGTCAAGGTAAACACAAACACAGAGTCAGGGTAAACACAAACACGAAGTCAGGGTAAACACAAACACGGAGTCAGGGTAAACACAAACACGGAGTCAGTGTAAACACAAGCATGGAGCCAGGGTACAAACACACATGACAAGGTATAACAGCCGACGAGAGGGCACATCCGGAATGGCTCACTTCATTTCGGCACATACGAACCACCAAGACATACTCAACCGGTCACAACAAGACATTTTCATGTGTGAGACAGTGCAGCAACACTGCATACGTCATACTTGAGTGACTCAAAAGGGAGAGCGTTTTGACTGTCAATTTCGAGCAAGCTTGTGACACAGAAACAAGCTGTATTTGAATCACAAACATGACAACCGAGGCTATCGCCGACAACGTACACTTATTCTACTTTTCTGGAACTAAAAACATCTTGACTAAGTTATAGTGGTGACTAGTCTGACACTCTCACCAACCCAAAACATCAGCAGATTCAGCATGTACTCGCCTGAGGGCGTGGTGTAGCTCCTGACGGTGTCGAACAGCTGCCAGAGCGGGTTGTCCTCGCTCATGTTGCTGTCGGAGCTGCTCTGCTCCTCATCCTCGTCATACGTGAGCTGCGCCAGCTCGGCCGACAGGCAGGCTGTGCCGCCGATCCGCTTCGACCTGCGGGCACGGGGGCGGGGCCGTGAGTCATGAGTCGTGAGTCGTGAGTTATTAATCATAAGTCATGAGTCATTGCGTTTAAGAGCTCGACAATTCGATAATTTTCATATTGAACGAAACAGCTTGCTTGATTTGTATTATTCGCATTGTTCGTATGTAGCTTGACCCTCCATCCAACACGCCTTCTCCCCCCCCCCCCCCCCATGCATTGCCCACTCATACCACTGATAACCCCACTCTCACCACTTATAAACTCGCAGCAGAGAGCCGGCCTCACCTGATCCTCTCGCTGGACTTGGCCGCCGTCAGCCTGGCGTGCTCGATCTCGGCTCTGCGCGTCTGCGCCAGCCGCTTCAGCACCTTAGCGTCCTTGTAGATCTGGCTGCCCGGCTCGTTAAAGGTGCACGCGTTGCGGAAGACCAGCTGCAGCTCGGCCTCCAGTTCGGCCAGCGAGGTGTACTCGGACGCCTGGATCCGCTGCGCCACCGTCTTCAGGTCGATCGGCTGCTTGATGACGTCGTAGTACTGCGGCATCTTCTGTTGGGGGAGAGCAGGGCGGTGAGGCGAATGAATAGAGGGTGAGGCCGTATGTGACACAAGGCAGAGGCTAACTAGAGACCAGTCAGATTAGCTGAATGTCGTTTCCGTTAAGCATATTTATTCAGACAGCAAAATGAAAACGATTGATCATCATGCAATAAAACTAAAAAACAAAGTAACGTGCGTGAGAAAATAGTGCGGTGATTGCATGCTCCCAGCAAATTTAAAAGCGGGACCTGTATTTAAAGGGAATCTGTAACCTTGAACGTCGATTCCGAGCGTGCTAAGATATTTTAAAAGCTGACGCTTTCCAAAACGACTAGTTGCTGAGTTTCAAGGCAAAAACCGATGGTCATATTTCGTCTTATCTCTACTTAGAAAATTCCGTTACGTTCGGCCTAAGTCATTACAAGGTACTTTTCTTTGGAGGTAGGTACACCCAGTACGATATAACTCGTGACCTTGTGAACTAGGTTGTTTGTCAGGTATTTTATTCACCTCGATTGTATATTTCAATATGAGGCAAGACCTGTTACGACATAACATAACATTATGGCCCAAAACAAAATGTTTTAAAAACGAAGAAAGCCTTTGCATCTAACGATGAAAAACGAAGATAAAAGATAAAAGATGTTTCAATTTGGCAATCGGAGGCAACACCGGCTGATAGCTGGAAGTGCATATGTTGTGATGGCGTAGGTAGAGGTAGAGTGGCCAGAGGCGACACTGCATCCGTGCTACATAAGAAGCACACAGACACCTAACAATGAATTATTCAACATTGACTGTAGGAAGACCTGTTACGTTCAGCACAATCTCAAGATTTCCACAAGATTGTGCTGCATGTAGCTGCTCTTCAGACGTGAATGTATACACAAAAAAATTCAGAATGGTATGTAAACGTGACACCGAACAAAAGTCTATCGAACACACCACATGACATCAAAACAACCACCAGCTCTGAGCAGTGTTGTGGCTCCCTGAGAGCGGGGCGAGTGTGGCGGGTGTGGCGGTGTGTAGCGGGGTGAGGTGTGGGGGGCTGTGCTCACAGGCTGGCCGTCCCGCGGCGGTGGGTCGGCCGGGGACCGGCACCGGTCACCGGCCTGTTTGGGCGGGGCGGCCGGGCTGGGCCCTGGAGCCGCCTCCTCGCCCTGCGGAGGCAGGGAGCCACGTATCAAACCAAACAAACCGACCGCAGTTAGCCGCCTACCAAACCAAATAACACGCCGGCAACGAGCTGCGTATCAAACCAAACAAAACGCCGCCACTACCAGCAAGCTGCCTCCGAGCGCTACAAAACGCTAAAGAAAAAAAAAAACAGGGTGGTGCAACTAAGGCACTTACTGTGTGTATCCATACCAATCACCGCACAGCAAAGAATTAAAGGCGACTCACACTACAAAGTCAAGCAGTCACAGTCGAGGATAAGCCGGTAAATCAAGCAAGTAAAGGTTACCGGGAGTTCTTTTGAGAGAGAGAGGGTTCACACGCACAAACGCCACCAAAATAAACCTGATTTATCTAGCAAGCAAGAATGCAAGCATAAACCAGACAAGAAAACTCATGCTGCGTTGGAGACTTAAGAGGGCATGGTCCCGGCACCTAGATACCAGGGAACCGAGGTACCAAGGGCTCAGGGGATCATCCGGGTTGCAGTAAATTAGCAGGGCAGAGGTCAGGGTATCAGGAGAATAGCATCCAACAGGGTCAGAAACCAGGGCTTCGGGAAATCAGCAGACAAATGTTTCAGGATCTCAGAGGATCAGAGGATCGAAATGCCGAATACCAGGAAACAAGGGCCGATTGTCCTGTGTAGGTATGTATTCTATATTGCTGTATTGTAATTCGGTATTCCGATATTCTGATAAGAGAATCAGTAGGAGGCGAGAGATCAGGGATCAGGGAGCAGGGATCGGGGATCGGGGATCAAGGATCAGGGACCAGGGACCAGAGATCGGGGAACAGGGATCAGGGACCAGAGATCGGGGATCAGGGATCAGGGACCAGGGACCAGATATCGGGGATCAGGGACCATGATAAGGGATCAGGGACCATGGACCCGGGATCAGGGACCAGGGACTAGGGATCAGGGACTAGGGATCAGGGACCAGGGACTAGGGATCAGGGATCAGGGACCCCACTGATCAGGGTGACGTACCGTTCTGTGTGGCACCAGTTGGAACCAGGTGGAGAGCAGGCGACCCTCGGGGTCGGCGGCCGTGCCGATGGCAGTAAACAGCTCCTCCAGAGCGTCCTCCAGCTCTGCATCGGTGCCGACAAACACACAGACACACACAGACACACACACACACAGACACACGGTCAGCCCAGCCGAGACAAGTGGGCAGAGAACACGCATGTTCACTACCGCGATGAAAACGTGGGGATATTGAAATTCGCGTTGACAGTGATAATCGTAAATTTTCGCGACCGCATTTAGGGGCACTGTGCCAAAATGCACCGCAGACTGATAGCTGTAGCTGATAGCAGTACGCCAATATTTATGAGGTAGTATGATACCAGTTATAATTATGAACGAAAAATGCCCGCAATTATAGCGTCGCCAGCGAAGGTTAAACGCGTAACTACCAAAACCTTTTTCTCTGAAGCTGGGCTTACTTTGTTGCTAAACTTAGACTGACCAAGATTAGCAGTTACAAGGAAGTTCATCATTCTTACATGATGTTACAAGACCTTTAGTATGTTCTTAGCGCAGTGGATTTAACAAGTTTCTTCAAAACATGCGTTAACAGGTCAACCGCAAGGTCCAATATGGATTTTCACCGATATTTGCATCACAAACCAAAGAGGAAACCAAGTGTTGCAGAAGTAAAGTAGTACCACATAGAACATTCCTCAATCTTAGGTTGACTTGCAAAATCATTAAACAATGACAAATTCCAAAAAATAAGGGAAGTAAACGGCTGCAAAATTGAACGTGCGAAGTTGCTCCATAATCCTAATTGACTTCAATGAAACAAAAAAAAACTCAACACTCCTAACTCTAAATCTTCCAACACCGATCCCTATTAACCTTTGATCGTCAATAGAAACATAGCACACAACACTTAGGATACCCTCTGGGACAGGACCTTTAGGACTGAAGGAGGCTTTGGTGGCGCTGGTTGAGGCGGCGGTGGCGGTGGCGGTGGCGGATGTTGCGCAGGCGGCGATGCCCGATCTGCGGGCTGGTCTACGAACTTCGTACAGCACCATGTTCGATCCTCTTCGATCTAAAACGTCCCCGATGTCCACACCGCCCCTGCCTCCCCTACCGCCGAGCACACGCTGGCCCGTCCTGCCTCTCATGCCGTTCCCTGCCGCTCTCCCGCCGCCGCCGCCGCCGCCGCGGGGCCGCCCTCTGCTCCGACGGACGGGCGGCAGCACCACGTACACGACGGTTCCGTAGCTCGGCCGGCCCCGGTCGGTCGGCGGCGGACAAACCAGCCCTGGAGCTGCGCTTGGCGCTTGGTCGCGGGAAGTGTCGCCGGTCGCGCTCGGAGCTTGGTCGCGGGAAGGGTCGCCGGTCGCGCTCGGAGCTTGGTCGCGGGAAGTGCCAAGGGTCGCGCCTGGGGCTTGGTCACAGGAAGTGCCACGGGTCGCTCTAGGAGCTTGGTCGCTGGAAGTGCCACGGGTCGCG
>JARFNZ010141714.1:0-10460 GCA_031763405.1 Balanus nubilus
CTGGAATATTCTGCTTGGCAGCGCATAAGAAATGTAAACAAAACGCACAGCAGAACCAGAACAAGGATTTGATTTATGTTGTGATTTGATTCATGTTAATAAACTTTGCCTTAATTTAATGAACAATTTATTGTTTACATTTATCTTATATTTATGTTGGATATATTTTAGTGAAATAAACAAAATGCGTAGCAGAACACATCACGAAGAACGTATGAAAAATGCAATATTTATTGTGGCGGCCATCATGCCGAAATAGTGCGGACCATAAACAGGCAATTCTTTTGAGTGTTGGAGATGAGTCAAAAACCATTTTCTAACATATCCTGCTTGGTGATGTTGCTGCACATTTGAGCGTTACCATCAGCGACACAAAATTTGTTACGTTGATTTTAACCAGTTTTTACATTACCGCCAAAGGTTGACGATGTCCCTTTGAAGACTATTCCCCATAATGCTTTGTCAACTCTGGACAAAGACAGACCTATGCTGCTTCTTGCCGCCGACATCGTTAACATTTGATGGGAATCATAATGTTCCGAAGACGATTGTATTACTGTGCTTGATGATTTTCGACCTGGCTTTACAACCAACATTTGCAATGGTTTCTGACGCAATAGCAAAACGAATTGGGAAATACCGCCGACCTCCATCTCCATTTCCCCCTGTAAGGTCGGAGCTGTCCGTTGTAAGGCCATCCGAATACACCAGAGTCTAATTTATGGGCGTTCAGAGATACACAAATCAGAGCCGAAGAGCTTTGGTGAAGATTCTGGACTGGCATTGGCTGACGCCAGGCTGATATGGTGCGATCTTCGAAGGGTGGCACCGGCCACTGGAGTTGCCAGGGTGATATGGTGCGATCTTCAGGGTGGCCACTGGAGTTGCCAGGGTGATATCGATATGGCGTCATCTTCAGAAAGGAGCCACTAGTCGCTGGGGTCGGGTGCCATGGTGTTACGAAAATGCTTCATACGGCGTGACGAGGCAGAGCTACATATATGCTTCCTATTAATGCAAACACACGCACAAATTACAAAGTACAAACCCAAGGTAGTTCCTTTTGATATTTCAGTTAATGAATAGTCTGTATATTGCTAACCGATGACCATACAAACGGTCCACATCAAAACATATAACATTATCGAAATATTCCTGGACGTTGTCCTCTAGGAAAGGCCAAGAGGACAACGGAAAGATAGTAAATCGTGACTATGACCATCCAACCATTCGCTCGCGACATCATCCTCCCATAGAATGAAGACATTTGTGGCGACGAATAACTCGTCTCTTTGGGATCCATGACTCAGACAATGTAGATTCTGCTTGATGGCACTAACAGGCGTACAATTTCATGTCAGTCTCATAACTCCAGAAAGCCGGTGAAAACTGAAAGCTTACAACAGCTCCAGAGATCATATTTTGCCATTTGATGACGTTGCAGGCCGCAGAGGAGCCGGCCGCTTCCGGAAGCTCTCAACGGCGGGTGGTTTATCGTGAGGCGGCCCGCAGCGGAGCGGCCTCCACGTCAGTCGTGACCTTCTCCCTCCTCTGCCACTGCACCCTCGCCCAGTCGGCCAGGCGGGCCGAGTCGGCCGCCCACCCGCTGGCTTTCATATGGTCTCATCCTTCACCGCGCTCAGCTGGTACCGGCATCTGTGGCCGGCGCGGCGGAAACCTGAACCCAGAGAACACAGCCTCAGCAGCCAGTGTCGGCATCAGCCGGCCCAAGGCTTAAAGCTAACGAACGCAGCCTCAGCCCTCAATAGCCAGAGTTCGCCCATACGGCAGCACGTCTACAGCACGCTGGTACCGTGCGGTGTTTGCTATTCCGGAGATCTCATCATTTTAATGGCGTCTGTGTAGCTTTGCTTCCATTTGCTTCATTGCATAATTTGACTCGAAATTATAATTTCATAACTCATCCCAGCCGACGTCGCACATTTGTGGTTTTAATTCAACCTTGTCTTCTCCGCCTCATCCATAGAACATTTTTGCTCAGCTTTCCGCCATTCAGGCTTGCCGGTTTTTTTTGTGCTGCGGAGCCGCTGATGAGAGCTGGCTTTCGATCCGTCGTCCGTCGTCCGGGGTGGCCTGATAAACGAGCCGCCTTCCTCCGGACGGCGCGCTCCTCACACTAAATCATGGCCCGGCCCACGGCCGCGGCACAAGCTGGTCCTCTCATATAGCAGGATCGACGAAACTGCAGACATTTGTTCTGCTTTACGAAATTAGTCCTAACTTTAGGACGGCAGATGTTAGCCAGCGGCGAGTCAGACACGTTTGTCAGTGGGACAAATATTCACTTGGGAGAACGTTTGGTACAGACAGTAAAAGTTGGCCCTTTGATAGCCATTAAATTGATTGCACTACTTGGGTCTCATCGCTAACGCACCCTCCTAGCGCTCCTTACGAAAACCTCTTCAGTTATTCGCGAGGAGAATCCTCTCGATATTTTCAGCACCACCATCTTAACGGTTCGGTGTGTATCCAATTTAGTGGATGGTCTCCCACTCTTTTCCACGGACGCTGACTCGTTGATTTGCTCTTGCATCAACATGCATTGGCGACGAATCTTTTGGGCCAAAATTGAAGACAAACTTTAATTGGTTGAAATCACGCTGACAGGAGAATTGGTCTTCGATCAAACTGGTGTTGCAGGCATGCCGAGAGCTGTGCTATTGGCTAGGGTGAGTGATTAGGAGCTGCGCTCCGACTACCAGACCTCGAAGGGCTGCAAAAATACACAGCTCATTTAAATGCTTGCTGTTGTTTGCTGCGTTGCATGGAACTAGGATAATCAGTGATGCTGATACACAGTTACTTGAGCATACGAATGAGTAGCCTGAAGACCTAAAAAATGCCTGCATGGACGATTGGCAGTCACAGCATGCAATAATAGACTCTATGCTAGTGGTGTTAATCGGCAGAAATGAGTCTGGGCACAAAGCACGTGATAGCGAAACCATCCGGCCGCCAAACAAGTATCTTCGAATATTCAGAAATACGGCTGGTGTTTCTAATCAGATAAGCCCGGCAGTTGCCTCCATTAGCAACAATTGACACTCTAATGAGACGCTCCCAACTCATCCCAACCATTTGCATTCGCCGACGACCTCATCCATATCCTAAACACATGCCCGCATTCCGAACAGAAACTGTCGGTCTGCGACGAGCATCGTCTCATCAGGCGCAGGTGCGGCGGATCGTTGCCTCCATCAGATGATTCAGCCGGCTGCTGATTACGTGTCAATAGTGTACGTCACGTGCAGATGAATATCTAATTGGCATTGCCTCACGCATCCCAGATGACGATCGGGTGCAAAAGGCGTCCGACCATCTCGATCGTCACATATGACGATCGTATATATACGATAGGAGCAGTTCAGCCCCACGGCGATGAAAATTCCGTTCAGTTACAAGCGTTATCCTATAGCCACAAACGCCGTTAAACTATGTTCCAGGGCTGTTCAACCCCCAGCGCGGATGGTGAAATGTGCGTACTAAGGCACCTTTGGGAGTGATCTACACTGGTGCCGTGTGAAATTGATAGCATTGAGAGAGATATGTTCAGCCTCGATGGCTCATGTAGGGCTGCACAATCGCTGGAGACAGAAACACACGAATTGTCTTGGTCACTTTAACATTATTTCATCTCGTGCGAACAAATTTCAAAATAAGGTTTTCAAACAGACCTACAATAGTGAACAGACCTACACTAGTGAACAGACCTACACAAGTGAACAAACCTACACTAGTGCACAGACCTACACTAGTGAACAGACCTACACTAGTGCACAGACCTACACTAGTGAACAGACCTACACTAGTGAACAGACCTACACTAGTGACCTACACTCGTCCCCGCCCACCGCCAGCCCAACCAAGGGTCACCGGCACCACCGCCCGGGACCACCACACGGGACCCACGACCGCCAGCCGCCGACTGACCTCTCGGTCCGCTGACACGGCGGCCCGTTTGACCCGTGTCACGTGATATGATATCAGCCGGTTCGGCTCTGTGATTGGCTGGGCGGGACACGCCCAATGTGGGCAAGCCGCCAGTGACACTTGAGAAAGACACTATTCTTGCTGATGTGGTTGTCAGTGGTCACCATTGCGGTTGTTTGAGTAGTTTACGTGCTCGCTTTGCAATCCGAAGGTCATGGGTTCGAGTCTCATCTTGGCCGCGCTTTTCGGTGCAGAGTGCGTGTAGACAGACGGACAGATAGAGTCTGGAGCCTTACCAAGTAGTAAATTAGTCAAGCGTATTACACCCGTGAGCCCCTAAACACATATATTTGGCCTGTGTTCGGTATATGGGAAATGTTCTCCCTTGGATAATACTCCAATGCATTGGTATTATAAGGGACTGTGAAAAATGTCGCCGACTGAGCCACAGTCGGCCAGCGGCCGGTCGGACCGGTCACGTGACATGCCGGCCAGCCGACCACAGAGCCGGACCTGCGGTGGGGTCGGTCATCCAGGGAGGAAATGACGTCTAAAATGGGAATCTATTATTTTAAAATGTTTAGTTTTGACTCCCAAAATAAATAAAACGGAATTTAACAAAGTTTCCAAAATATAAATTCCCTAAATCATTACAAAACAGTAAAAGTTTTGATGAACTACCTATGACGAAACACTAAACCAAATATCAAAGCAACAACTTTATTTTTGACTGAGTGAGGACTCCTGAAGTATGTGTACCTATTGTGTACCTTGTGATGTCATTTTTTAATGACAATTTTCGCCTTTTATTGACTAGATATCAAGAAAATAATGTCACCATCGTAGTGCTGAAGGAAAATTGGCCCATTAGTATGTTAGTTGTTATTTATATTTCCTTATTTAAAGATTTTGACCTTTTATGACCTGTTCATGACCTGCCCTTGGCACAAACGTCACTAAAATGAGCTCATTTGGCAAAATGCCCGTCACCATTAAAATAGATGTGAAGAAACAAACATGTGTCACATGACTTACGTAGTACTTTAGAGCGCATTCACATTTTATGTCATGACCTTGACCTTGACCCGTGCTAAGTGCATATCAGGCCTACGGCCGCACATAGTATATGCCCTTCACCCAGCGTGTTTTGGCGTGGCTTGGGCCCGAGGCGATTGATTGTGCCGTGCCCACGGCCCGTAACGCGAAACACTACGCTATCACCTTTGACCTGACCTTGATCTAAGACGTGATCTTATTTCTATAAATTTTTGCGCATGTTTCAGAACCTTCTAATTGAAAGGTTTTGATTGAGAGGGCTTTCCCGTCCCGCTGCAACCATTGGTTTGGGAGATAAGAGGGGGGGGGGGGAATTTCCTCCAGCTGGGCGCGTTCGGCTAAAGACACCAGAAGCGCACGGGTGAATTTTGGATAAGATAGAGGACTTTTACCCTGGTTGACACTTGAATGCTGCCATGATCGCCCGCTGCCTGCACCCGCCGCCCTTCGCTCATCACGCTCTAACGCCACGCGCAGTCGGCCGCTGCCGCCCGCCCAGAATAGCGCCACCCAGATCTGGGCCGCCTAATTACTCTCAGCCCTCGGCGCCGTCCCACTCAGTCCGCTCGACACACTTGTCCTAACAGTTGCCGGCGACACCTGCTCACTGGCGAGCCGCGTGTAGAGACGACCGGAGACAAGGCCATAGACAATCGCGGTCCCTGAGGGCGACAAGCAGGGCTCATGGCTCCAGGGGGTGCCCGCGCGTCAGGGATGAGAGTTCAGAAATTAGTGAAATGTAAAATGGATTCTTGAAACCGATGAAGAACATAGTGGTGATATGCTTTTTTGGAAAATGATAACCTTACTTTTAATCTTATTTTAACCTTAGAAAGAATATTTAAATACTGATACGCAGTATAATGTATTTTAAGAAATAAATAACATTTCAAGAAATGAATAGACTGATGCATGTCAAATGTCAATACTAAAAATTGTTTCTTTTGTTCTAGCCGTTAAATCAAGGAACTACTGTAGACTAATTACTAGGAATGACCAGGGTGTCTCACGCAATTATACCTGGAAAACAGAAACCTTATATAATTGGCAATATCTTCCGCAACTGCAGCAAAGAACGCTGAAGCACAACACGCTACGTTTCACTGGGATACCTTGTATAGATTTCGTTCCTAATTGGATGAGCTGGTAGTAACACCAGTGCAGTGGTCCCTTCAGTCCCGTTCTTGTAAATATCGTCACGTGAGAAAGCAAAAACGTAAAACATGTACAAAGTTATTCCAATTTAACGTCACAACGCGATAAGACCCGAGAGCACGGACACACCGTCTGTCTTCACATTCAATGGTCTCATGAAAAAGTTTGTTTGAAGAAAGAAGTAAAGTTTAAGAAGTTGTATGTATAATCACATCTTATCCCAAATCGGAAAATACAAAATCGCATAACTAAGCTTTTGCTTTGGAGATTTGTACTGGGTGACCGCTCAGACAAAGTTGGCCAGGTCTGTTTGTGGGTGGGTGGGTGTGTGTGGCCAAGCTTTTTCGCATCTGGAGTCCGAACGGCTGGGCCGATCGGGACAGGCGTGGCACCATTCGACGCGGCGAAACGCCGGAAAGACGATGGCGCCAGTTGGGGGTCGATCGGTGCCACGTGCCACAAAGTGGACCAACAACCAAAAATTTTGCACTACCTCTACAAGCCACACGGTACGAGCTGATAGGTCCATACTTGCAGGTTACATGCATTCCATACGGAATGTTTATCATTTGGGGTCGCCATTGTCGAGGAGTGCAAGCTGCACCCATCAGAGGAGTGCAAGTGGAAAATTGGGTTATGATCCCAAAGCCAGATCAGGCTTTGGCTTTGGTAATGGGAATGACGCGGCGGCGGCGGCGGGCAGGGGTGTGCTGCGGCACAGCCTATGCGTCACCACCAAGCACTGCGCGGCTGAGGCTTGGCGACAGTGCCGAATGGCCGTCTGACCGCGGGGGCACTTGGCGGTGACCGCGGGGTCTGGTGGAGTGCACATTCATTCACCTGCGATTTTGGCCCCATGGCAATGCAGTCAGCAAAGCCGGCCTCTAGTTTTAAATTAATTTAGTTTCGAACAAGAGGTCCCCGCTTGCTCCGCTGCGCGAAGGGTGCTGTGATCCCGTAGCCGGGGTCCTGCATCTCGGTCTTGCTTCCCGACCTCGTCCCGTTCCAGTCAGTCCCGTCCCAGTCCCGTCAGGATCATCTCCCATCATGTTCCTGTATCCCGGGTCCCATATCCCGGGACCGGGCGCGTTGTCTATTGTCTACATCTAGGCATCACCCGGAAGTCATGAAGTCATTCTCTTTTGCCTACGCAGGTATTAATGCACACAGCCAATAATATACCTTTGTTGTAGCTCCATGGTATATTTATGCATTATACAAGAGCTCCGTGGCAAACACGCAGTCAACTAATGTTGCGGTGTGCTGTATTTGTATTGCTGTAGATATCTCGACTAGCCGATATTTCATTTAAAATCTGATTGCAAAAAAAAAACAGTCAATGATGCCAAGCATCAATTCTGAATAAGTAGCCATTTGATAAAAAATGTTGTGGTACTTCATGTGAACGAGTCCAATGTTTACTGGTTTTCATGGGTTTGATGTTTCAACATTGAATAGGCAAAACAAATCGCTGGAATAAACGAAGAAACTGAACCTGTAATAACAGATTTACGGAACGTATAACAAATAAGCGTATGACTAAACCAACGTGTAGCAAGTTCGCTAGCACATTTAAGAAAAATAAGCCTCAGTTGGAGGCGGTAAACGTATCAGATTACATTTCGACGAAAGCTGTGATCGGCACCGTTCTCCAGACCTCTGCACTTGACAGCAGTCAAACGATCCGCTCCACCCTTCTCCAACATCGGTTCCCCCTGGCTGAAAGGCTAGGCTCGCTGGATGAAATATCCGCCACATGTTTTTCTGCAGTAGCATAGGCCTTTGCTGCGGTCACAGACAGATATTTTGGCAAGTAAGCAGCTGAACTGTGGTGGATATTGATTGACGGAGCATGCCAGATTGCTACCGTATTTGACACTGGCATATAAATAAATGGATGTATGTGCAGAAGAGTGTTCTTTTTGTAGGTCATGTCGGGAATAAATTAGCTCTATTGCTGCCCCGGTTTCATTGCGGATTTTAAGCATATGTCTTGTTAATGTTTTGTCAAATTCGACCCCGACTTTCCTATATTTAGTTGATTCTTGACAGTTTCAGCCAGTATTTTCAAATAACGTTTTCATGCCATGTCAGATTCATATGCATCGGGATTATTTACCAGCTGGATAGAGCTATTCACCTATTCCTACGTAATTTGTATTTGTATTTGTATTTATTTTCAATTACCAACAAGCATGCGACCAAATAATAGGTGAAGTCATGGATCTATCCATACAATAAACACTGACATATATGACACAGGTAAAAATAAAGGAATACACTATGTAAAAAATATATCTATCAATAAATGTACATTTAAAAATAAACTATGCATATGCAATATGCATATACACCTAAAAACGCTCACTACCAAAGCAAGCCTGCATCATTTGATTCATCACATGGTAGGGGCCAAAGTCGAAACGTACACCAAGCTCTGACGCTTTAGCTGGCCTAGTGAATCATAGAATATGTCTGAACTTGGCGAGAATCCTAAAAAGTGATTGACGGTACGTGGGATGCGCAAGAACAGACCAGATGAAACCGTGTTGACCCGGGCGAACGGCAAATAAAACAGTGATCTGTTCGCGGTTCTAGCGTGCCTGGTTGGAACATGTAGCCTGAAACATTCGAGTAAAAACGATGAGCAGATGAACCCTTTACAAACTTTACATAAAAACAGAACATCATACTGTGCGCGTCGAGCTCCCAAATGCAATACATTGCACGATGACTATAACTCACATGTACACTCACTGTACTATAAAACCCACAGCAGCACAACATCTGGTAGTTCTGATTTGAACTAAAAACTCACAGCAACACATCAGAAAGCTCTCATTGTGCTATCAAACTCACAGCAACACGATAGCCGAAAACTCTGGTTTGTACCATCACACACGCGGCAACACAACAGCTGACGGCGAGAACCGACACCCGTTACGCTCACACTGTATGTTTATCGGCCTAGATCCCTGTTTGTCTCTACACACGTCTGTAGACTGTAAGGGGCAGGATGCGACCATTCTCCCCTTTCCCGGTGGTAGGGTGCTCACGGCGGCTCCACTTTAGCGGCCGTCCGCCAGTCACTCGCCGTTGGCCACGCGTGGGAATTAGGTCCGCCGCTCCGGCCGATGAACCGGGATGCTGGCCCTATTATTCCCCCTGTTTTATAATACAGGTCAGAGCTGCCGGATGTTATGCTGCTGTGAGCATCGCGTGTCACTGGTCGAATGTGAATAGAGAACTAGAATCGTTTACACTGATACGTCGTAGATTGTCATTGCTTTCAGAACTGCAAAATCGTTAGCGGAGTGATGTGGTTGTTTACACGATGGAAAGCAGGGACTCTCGAGTGAAGCTGAGGTGGCTTAGATAACGTTCTAACTGCCATTCAAGTTCGAAGATGCGAATTTCCCCCGGGTTTGGGCCGATTCGTCGCCGAATACTGAATAGGTATGATAACTTTACCCATTTTCTTGCCAAAGATGAAAGTGGAAGGGCCCAAACTGAATACGGAACTACACCACCGATGAAAACTAGGCATACTGTCATTGAGCGACATTCATTTGGACTTGAGCTTCGAAAACTATGATATTTAACATAATCACCATTGTAAGATCAATGTCGAGGTACTGACGGTAACCATTGCTGATTATGTCAAATTCACATGATATTTATATACAAAATAAAAATAATATGAAGTTGAAACCGCGGCTCCATACGCAGATATCTTTCCCTGGAACCACCGTTAACCGTTGTAACATATACCGCATCATTTCAAGTATCGTTGCCGCATGCAATTTATCTGGAATAGAAGTGCCCGACAGCAAGTGAAATGTCGCGATCGCCGAAGCGCTTTTTTGAATCTGAAGGTTTATTTGACAAAATCTCTAGAGCCTTGTTTTTTTGTATTTAACATTTCCAAACATGCCTCCGGGAGTACATATGGTGGTAAAATCGTCATAAAGCTCCTACACACTGATCTGGTATCCCCCCCCCGCCCCGGTCAGTTGTTACGGATCAAAACCAATGAGCGTTCCACTACAGCAATGTCATGTTCTGAAAGCTATCACATTGTGTTGCATTGTGCTGCTGGTATGACAATAGGCGATGAACTCCTTCAAACGGTGACACAATTGTCATGCAACACTTTGGCGCTGCTATGTGGTAATGTAGCGTACGTCCAAGGGACGTTGAATTCTGCTCATACACTAGGCTACTAGCCACACCCGACTATCCTCCGTCGATGATGTGCTACATTGCAACAATGCCGTGGTCGGTGACATATGATCTGG
>JARFNZ010141725.1:5523-18522 GCA_031763405.1 Balanus nubilus
GGCCGGGGCCCCCCCCCCCCCCTAATATGACCCCGTCAGATGGTACGTGACCGGGGGAACACAGCACACCTCAGCACAGAGGTGTGCAGTGTGCACAGACCAGTGTGCACTGTGCAGAGAGGTGTGCAAATCAGAACGAATCGCGATGCACAGTGGGATACACACTCATCGATCAAGACCCGACAAACCACGATTTTCAGCAAGTTGCGCCAGTCGGAACAGATCACGATTGTGACATTATCGCAGACCAGAAGTGCGATTTTAAGCCCTCTGAGGGCCGAGGTTACCGTGGCCCGGTCACGTACGCCACTTGACGCGGTGCTAATCTCACGACACCCACGGTGACTCAGCCGCGGAGCTGCAGCCAGGGGCACCACCGACGGTGAAGTGGCGCCAAAGGGTGCATGCTTCATTGGCGTCTGTCAGCGGTGAAATAGGGCCAATAGGGCCTGTGTGGGCGGCAGTGGTCGCCAGTCTCCAGCCACACGGTGGACGGAGCAGCAATAAATCACGGCAAGTTAGATGCCTGCAGGGCTGCGCGATGTTGATGCTAAATTTAGTCCACCGATGTGTGACTGCGACTGTTCTACGTTTTATTTCATTTGACTTTGACAAACAAATTTGTGTTGAGAAAAGAGTTGTACTGATCGAGCCCCTGGTGTTGACACGCGCAGCGGTTGGGGGGGGGGGCGAAATCCACCAACACGTCCTGTTTTTTATTATTATTGTGGAAAAACGGTGGCTGGCAGCCGCGCTTTATTGCGTATCTGCTTAAAATAAGATTATACACATTGTGTGAAATTCTGGACCGTGGGTCACCTCAGGTCAGGTCACCAGGTTAGGTGGCATGACCGACACTTGAAATTACCACTTTATAAGCTTGTAGTTATGGGGTGAGAGTGTCGCCGATCGGTTTCAAACTATCAGGATTCCCTAAGGGCCCAGGTATCCTAAATTTGTTTATCACAGATTTTCGACATCGGCGACCTCATGTCAGGTCAATGGGAGGTCAAATCGACCTCACAATTATAAGTCGATGGATAGAAATTCAAATATTTTGTATCAGAGGATACGCATCAGATGAGTATAATTCCTTCAGGATCATGTCGTCTTAGGCCATTCTTGATGGCTCAGGTGAAACTTTTGAGCCGTGTCCTATGATTAACTCCAAAGCAAGGTCACAAGGTACCTCTGATGACCTCTGGAGCAAGGTCATCCGAGGTTACGAACACTTCTTCGTCAATTACTTTCGATAGGATCAAAATAGAGAAGTGAAACCGATACGCAATGTGTTTATTTCATCACGACGTGTCTCCTGACATGTAGGTCGACCAATGTATGTCACCATGACCTTGACCTTGGCCTGAGGTCAAATTTTGAAACTGACCTTGCTATTTTCAATGTGGTAAATTTCAAAGAGTTCATGGCGTTCATGTCATTTTGGTAAGTTTCTCACGCTGAATAAATTTTCCCTCAGTGCTGTTGGAATTAAGTGTGACATACGGTTCGTAGACTTATAATTAATGAAATTGGATGAGCGGTTGCATCTATGATGGTACAGTGAAGTTCGAATGACCGAACATACAGCGATAAATTATGAAAAGCGATAAAGCCATCATTGACATAGTGGTATTATTCGTCTCTATCATAAACTATTGATGTTTCGTTTTTTTGCGCAATACATAACTACACCAGTGGCAGTGGCATGTGCCATTTCGTGCCTGTTCACTGGGTGTTGCCCGCCAGCCAGTACCCACAATATTCCCAGAGGAGCCGGCTACCGAGGTCAGCCCGCCGGGTATATCGGCGAAGATAACCGGCCAGTCGCCCCACCTGACCTTTGATGTGCTGATGCGGTTGTCAGGGAACACGGGATTGGGCTTGGCCTCTGGGTCAGCCACCTCTCCGGGCAGGTCGTGACCTCCGACCTTCACTCGTCGAGTGCCGTTGATGACCGGCCTATAGAACCTCTGGAAACAGACCCAAATTCATCGTGATTACAAATAACAGTTTACCGCACATCGTAACACAACAGGCAGCGTTTACAGATAAACTAAAGATCGTGTATGTATTTTGAAATGTTGAAGTCACCCCTCGTCCAGCCCAGCATATTTCTTGATCTCTCTACTTTCACATTCGTTTCAGAACGCGGCTGTTTCACTTGATTTAGAGTACCACTTGAAGGGGGCTTTAACAGTATTAATAAATATCATCTTTGAACTTCAGTTGAAAGTGAGAAGATTCGTCTTGATGACGTGTGACGTGTGCGCTGAGGATCGGGCTTTAGCACGCAGGCCCAAAAGCCGACGGCTCTAGGTAGGACGAACGCAGAACGGGACCTGACGCATGACGTGCGTAGCGAGGATCGGCAGGGACATTGTCACCTAAAAAACTAAATTTGATATGTGATAGAGCCAGTTTCCTCTGTTAAACCAGTCCAGTCCGCATGAAAAACTTCGCCTTCAATCGTCTGCAATCTTTATTTATATAAAGTTTTTCACACTAGTGTTAGTAAACCCGCAGGTACTTTTCCTAACCAAACGGACTCTCGAATGACTGGAATCGCACCATCACTACACGACATTTAAAGGAGAAATTTAATTAAGATTTTGGAGTGTACCAACAAGAGAATGTTAACATCGAGTTTCCCGTTCGAAGTTCTATTCTCCTTCGTTTTTTAGTCAAACACAGTCCTCTCTTTATGTTTAGAAAAACATGAATCAATTCGCAGATGCCATGGCTCAGTTAGGTACGCAATGCCCTTTACTGTGTCGCGGGAGTTCGCCCGGCCTTGGTCCATCCTCTGCGGCGAATTTGAATATTTTGCTTGGCAGCGCAGAATAAATGTAAACAACCGCATAGCACAACGTGCCACCAGGAATTTCTTTATTCTATATGAACTTTAATTTGATTCAATAAAACAAATATTTTTTAGTTGAATACGACTATAATAAGCTTAAATTTAATTTAATGAACTTAAGTGCGCCAAATTTCATGCCATATTTACGGTGGCGGCCATCATGCCGAAATAGAGCGGATCATAATCACTTTTAAGAGTTGGAAGTGAGTCTTTTTTTTCTTCTTTTTTGGCATAGGATGCATGTAGGGTTGCGAGGTTCAATCAAGAGGTCCTGGTGTTGTCGGCATTTAACAAAGTTTTAGAGACGTTTCCCCACTTTAACAAAAAAGTATCACTCGCTTTCTTTCTCATGGCGTTCTTCGCTTCCTACTTAGCCTCCAGTTTAAGTAACGAGTGGAAATGTGGTATGCCTGGAAGCTGCTCTTTGTAGTTTGATTTGAATATTACTATTTTAATAATTGTTGTAATTAATATATTTAAAAGACTTTCCGCGAGGAAACCAATTATTATAAACCAATCATTAACTGCCAAATGAATTGTTACACTGTATGTGTCTTTGAAGTATGTTGTGATTTCTTTCAAATAATTTTGCACTACTTCACAGTCCCACAAAACGTGGTACAATGTTTCGTTAGAGGAATTGCAAAAAGTGCACAGCGGAGTTTCAGATTTTCCGATGCTGAACAAAAACGTGTTTGTTGATATATGATTCTGTTCACTATGCGATAATGGAAAGTCTGGAAATATATGTTACTAGTGAAAAGGCGAATGTCGCATAGCGTACCCTCATGCATACAGCCTACATCTCTATACCATCTACTCTCGATAGGAGTCTGATTTGGAAGATTTAGTTTTTGTTCGTTGATAGCAATTACGAATTCGTTATATGCCAGGCGTGAAGTATTTGTTTTTGCTGGATAACAAAGCTATTTCATATGGTAATATCGGATGTGTAATTTTGCGGGCACCGTTAGGGTTATCGTTTAGAAATGGATTACTTCTTATCATTCCTTGACCTTAACTCGGAGCGTGGAGACGTGTATTGCCACGATTGACATTTATCAGCCACGGTGCTTATTTTTTGCTTGCTGTGATACTCTTGGGATCATCCAAACTATATTTTGCTTTCTGATGTTGGTTTTGTCCACTCCATCTCCCCCTTTCCTCGTTTTTTGGCTGTTTTGGGCAAGAGGAAGGTGCGCCACTTTTGACTTCATCACGCCATTTTTGCCGCATTGGGTCTCTTCACTTCAGACTACATGTGTCTTTCTTCTGTTCCATCTATTACTAGTGATTTCACACACTTTAATTATTTTTTTAGGGCTCCATATGGCTGTGGTTGAATAAGGTTGAATTTAAAACACCTTGCTCCATTTCAGATAGCGTTTCGTCCGACAGACTGGATCAACCACTGTGCGGAGTGGCAATTTTATTTATCTAATTCTGCTGGTTGCTTATTTGGTTTTCTTTCAATTGCACACAGTTTGATAATACTTATCAGTTTTTGCCCTTCTATGCTCATGAGTATTCTCAATCATTAATTTTGTTTAATCATATGCCACGATGCTTAGTTTGTAGTTCTTTCTTTGGGTGCATGCTGGAAAGTTTTGCTTCACTGTAGGTTTGAACTATTCCATTGATATACACAAAGGTACTTCACATTCCATACACTCCTTACTCGGTGACCAACAATGTCGGATACAATAAATGATTTGAGGCGCATGATCCTAGATCAACAAAATATGATAGAGCAGTTACAAAAACAGGTCAAAACAGTTGAAAAACAGGCAGAAGCTGCAGAACAATATAGTAGGCAGGACTGCCTGATACTAAGAGGGAAACTAAACATTCGACCAAACTGTATTCTGAGGGATGAGGTCATGAGTCTGATTGGACACCACACAGGGGTTCGCTTCCCCAGGTGGTGCATCAATACTGTGCACTGGCTGGGAGGAGGGAGCAGTATCATCATCAGGTTCAACAACAAAGCAGAGAGGGATGAGATTTACCGAAACAGCGTCCCCAGGGATGTGGACAAGAAAGGTCTCTTCATCCATGAGTCTTTGACTGCTGGGAATATGTCACTTGTCTCCAGGTGTGCTGGTCTTTGGAAAGAGGGGAAAATTTCAACATACTTCACTCTGGGAGGAAATGTGTATGTCAAAAGGACAAAGGATGTTCCCAGTGTCCTTGTCTCACTTGACATGACAAATGAGGACATCCTGACAAAACTGGAAAAACAACCAAGGTCATACAGGGAGGCGGCTGCACAGCCACAGAGAAAGGAAAAAGCAACAAAACAAGATACACTTCCCGACCAGGAAGAAAGTGTAACACAAGATGGCAAGACAGAGAAACTGGGCATCACAAAGGAGGTGGTCAAAGAAAAACAAAAACAAACTTCCAAGACAAAACTTGCAATGCAAGAAGCAACACCACTGCAGTTGTGGCTAGTCCAGTGCACTGTGTGGAAGAGGCACACTGTGCGGCTGAAACAAGCTCCACAGCCAGTGATGATGAACCAAAAACTGGTGAACAGACAGACAACACTCAGAAAAAAACGGCTGAGGAAGGCAGACAAGGAGAAAAAGGCAACTGTCCGAGGCAAAGATTGTGAAGAAGGGAAAGCACAGAAAAAGATGAGGCTCAGACTACTCAAAACAACAAATACCCTCCTCATAGCCCAGGAAAAAGGACGTCACAGCGGAGGAGGAACAAGCAGAGGGGAAAATAAAGTGACGCACAGCACTTACCCAAATAAAAGGTCAGATTTAGTTAGACTGATGACAAACTGGTCATGAACTAAACAGAAAACAATATTTACTTTTGCCAATTTATACCCAATGTTTACATTTACAAACAATTCACGTTATGGTATCAAGACGATGAAATAGTCTTTGGTATTTTCTATTCATGTTTAAATGACATACAGTTTGTATCCTATTAATGCTGATAAAATATGTTTCCTTTCATTGTCATTACCAACAAAAATACCAAAATGTTGACATTCTTTTCGTCAGTTTGTATATTCTCCGCTAGGATTACTGTAGTAGAGTTGTTTGTCCAAGGCCATTCCAGGTTAAGAAAAGTTTTCCTTAAAATGATGCAGTTTTTCAGAGTGGAGTTGACTCTTAATGTTTCCTTTCAGTCCAACATTTTAGATGACTGGAGTGGAAAATATTGTTTGGTGGTTTCGTTTTTCTGTTATCACAATCGTTTGTTCCATCTTATTACATTTTACCTTTTGAAGTTTCCGAACGGAATATTCGTGAAATCCACTTTCTGATATTGAGTGTTGTGAATCTGAATTCCTGAGTTTTTTTATGGTAGCATTATCCTTAAAATAGAAGTAGCTGGTATGCTTTTCCCAAGCAGAAATTGTGATGGAATATTCATAGATTAGATGAAGATCCAGCATGCATCCTAGTTATGCGTGTCGTACAACATGTTGCTTTCACAATTTCCTTTCGTGCGATTATTTTTTCCGGATTTTCCCTCCTTCTTTGTTAGGTGCATCGTTCATCGAGTTCCGCTCAGTTCTTGTTTTTATTTAGCATCTCATTGTTTTTTTGTTACTACGTAGAGGATGACGAACAAACAAGGCATTGGAAAAAATTAATTTGACTTCATGAACAACGTGGGAAATGTTGATGAGGAAATACTCTATCGAGTTCAAACAAATTGCGAATATCATTCTTCCATAACGGATATTGTTGGCAATTTCAATGTCATTCATTTGAATGTAAGGTCACTGCAAATTAAGTTGGACGCTGTATACAATTTTCCGGTAAACACAGGGGTAGCATGGGACGTTATCTGCATATCAGAAACATGGCTGCAAGATGATATCATTCAGTACTACAATTTAGACGATTACAATCTAGTTGCATCTTGCAGAAATACTGGTGAGGGTAGGGGAGTTGCAATATATGTACATGAAAAATATAGAATAAAAGAGAGAAATGATCTTCAAAGTTTAGATTACGAAACCAGCTTTTTAGAATTAACCCTTTGCACAAAATCGGGGATAAGAAATGTATTAAGAGAAATATATAGACCACCAAATCATTCGAGGAAGTTATTTTTGAACTATTTAAAAATTATTCTTGAGAAGCTGGAAAATGAAAAGAAAACAATTATTCTTGCTGGTGACTTTAGTTATAATCTCCTTGCAAACAACAGAAACGATTGAAATTCTTTCAAAAATTTACTTGAGTCACATGGTTTTTCACAGACAATATGGAAGGCGACCAGAAAGCAGGGTCAATGTGAATCACTGCTTGACAACTTATTAATCAATGAACTTTCGATATTTAAATAATCTGTTTATTAAATACACGTAAGAATAAACACGTTTATTTTGCAAGGCACATATTAGCCACTATTGCATCATCTTACCTTTTTCTTTAATTTCTGTCTTAAAACAGCGGTATTTCCGGACAAGCTTAAAATAACTATCATAGTTCCAATTTACGAAGCAGGAATTCAAGATCAATTCAATAACTATAGACCAATCTCCCTTCTAACCATATTTTCCAAAATTTTAAGAATATAGTTCATACAGCATTGGAATCATTTCTAAATGAAAATAATATTATAAACCCTTCTCAATTTGGATTCAGGAAGCTACATAGCACGTACATGCCGATCGTGCATATGTGCGATAAAGTAACAAAATCTTTAGAAAATAATGAGATAACCTGTGCATTATACCTTGATCTCAAGAAAGCTTTCGATACTGTTTGCTTAAGAGTACTTCTGAAAAAAAAATCCGACGCATTGGGATACGAGGAGAGTTTTTCAACATAATATAATCGTATCTTACTAACAAAAAGCAGATGACCAGAATTGGTGAAATGTTTTCACAGAAGCAAATAATACAAATGGGCGTTCCACAGGGTTCAATTTTGGGGCCTCTTTTGTTTATCATATATATATATGAATGACATTTGCAATGTAACAAACAAGGGCATATTCTATTTATTTGCTGATGATACAGCAATTTGCATTCAATGGATAAATTTTGAAGAGCTACAAAATCAGATGTATGCAGTTCTTCCAAAAATTAGGCGGTGGTTCAATGTAAATGGATTTTCTCTAAGTGCATCAAACACAAACTATAAAATATATTCCAGATCTATTGTGCCAGATCTTGATATAGTATTACATGGCACGCAAATCCTTAGAGTACTTGTAGACGAAAATCTCAAATGGAATAGTCATATAAATAGTGTAGCATCTGTAATAAGTAGAAATATAGGGGCCATAGGAAGAGCCAAACAATATTTATCCGCACAGCAACTCCTATGGCTATATAATACTTTCATCATTCCCCATTTAAATTGCTGTGCAGTTGTTTGGGGTAAAAATTATGAAACTAACGTCAACAAACTATTGACATTACAAAAACGTGCTGTTAGAATAATAGATAAACACCTTCCTTGCATCCTTCAAAACCATTGTATATCAAACAGAAAATCTTGAGATTCCCCGAAATGGTGATGGAACAGTATATCATTATTTTACTTGCACATATAAATGAGACTTTACCTAATCCAATATCAAGTATGTTTCAATATTCAATACAATCAAACACTAGGCCAACACAGCACTTTGTAGTTCCATTTGCATCAACAAATTATAGGTTATTTACCCTTTCTTGTAGTGCCCCTAAAATTGGGAACACAACGATTGGCACACTTGGCATTTTCTTACCACTTGTATATCATCGGAACATTAGCATTCAAAACACTTTGTCATCTGTGCACTGGTTGATATCAATAGGTTTGTTTTTGTACTTTTCTTTTATTTACTTTTATCTTTCTTTTTTTCCTTCCATCGTAAAGGTCAAGGAACTGTATATGTGGATTGGATGAGCGTATGTTTGGATTTGTGATGTGTACGACGAGTGCTTCTTTTGTATGTATGATTAGAATGAATGCCCCTAATACCTGACCATTGTCAGAGCCTTGTACTCCTCTCGGATGTTACTAGCATTGCTATCGGTCCGGGAGGGGTGCAAGGCAACACTTGATACTAACTTACTGGTGGTGGGATGCCTAAAAAAACAGAAGGAAGTCGTGTGACCCAAAGTGTTTGCCGTCTCAAACAATAATTTTAACGTTAAAACGTTAAAAACAAGTATTTAACGTAACAGGGTCACATGGGAAAGGGCTGGGCACTTCTGCCTCCCTATTAATAGGTAGGGGAATTTAAAAAAAAACTTTAAAAAAACGTAACACGGCTTGTGCGCGAACGCTGAAATGTGACTCAGCTTGATTGGATAAAAACATATTCATGAGTTTTACCTTCCAAAAGCAAAAAAGTTAAGCTGCCCCACCACGCTAGTGTTGAGCCCCACAGGCGAAATTCATAGGGAAAGGGGGCGTTGAAAGATTCCCGGTGGGATAAATATCATAACCCAAGTGTTCTGATGTTTTTTAGTCTATTTTAAACTCTTAAGTCTATTTCATCATTCATCACAATCAAAGTAATTAACTTTCTTAAACCTGCAAACCATTTGCGTTTACATTAATTTCCATGTAATATGCAAATCACACAAGAACCCGCGCCTGCTGAGGAAGGTGTTTGAACATCGCCTCCGTTTTTATTGCACAATTCATCATACATACCTGAAAATACCTTCCCTGAAAATATTGTCCACAGGTCATCTCAATTCCGGTCATCAGGTCAAGTCAAAAGAAAAAAGAATCGCGTAAAAAGAATCGCGGTCGTGGCACGGCCAGCGTTTGAGGGATAAATATGAAATTTCAGATTGTATATCTACAAATATTACATTTTGGATTTCTTATGTTGATGGCCTCTTGTAAGGTGGGTGCGGTTAAATCCTAGTTTCAGAATATGGCTAGCCGTCGACATTTCCTGCGTAGATGCCATTATTTCTATAGGTTGAGACTACTCAATAAAAGCTGTTTAGTTAAGCTGTTTAGTTTACTTTGTGTGCTATCATTGCGTTAACCCACGACGCTCAAATCTGTTTTTATCTAAGAATGAAATGTATCTCAGTAATTTTTCTGAATAAAATACCTTAATTTTATCGTCGCTAATGAAGCATGGGATCGATGCAACCATCTCAATTTTGGGGGGAGTAGCTCCCGTACTTATCGTCCGATAGCCACAAATTTCGCCGTGCCCGAATGCCTGTAACTTGCTAACGCCCACGTTTCTTTTGATAACCAGAATAGGGCCCTGCTCACGGTCGCTGCCGTTCGGCGGTCGACCAAAGGCTATAAAAGCAGCCCTTTATACTATATATATATATGACCATAGCCCCGCCAATTTGAGCTTCTTCCAACGAGCTTTGCCGCACAGAAGCGCTCCACTGCACCAGCCTAGGTGACCTGTATCTGCGGTTCGGCAGTTGTCATTCTTACAGCAAGAACCGCAGCAGTGTGGCGTCATACCACCCACTCATCCTCACTTTTTGTGACGGCATTGCCCAACCAGCAGCCAAAACACTGCCAAACTAGTCTGGCGATTGGTGAGGACGGTGAAATGGGCGGCAAGGCATATTTTAACATACTGACCGCGTCCCCCTGAGCACTACCCTGAGCACTACCCTGAGCCCTGCCATGAGCCCTGTCCTGAGCCCCCTTGCCCTGCGCTCCGCCCTGAGCCCTCAGGGCAGGGCATGACTCAGGGTAGGGCTCAGGGTAGGGCCCAGGGCCCACCATAAAAAAATTGCATAGCTCTCATAGTTTTCGAGATATCGAGGGATTTCTGGATCTAGTTCCTGAAAACGGGAAAATTTGACATATGATGACCGCTGGTGACCTCAATATTGACCTGAGCCAATAATGACGTAAGGAATTTCGGATGACATTGTTGAGAGCTTTTTATTCCTTTTTTCTGTGCCTTTCTATCTTCCTTAGTTTTGAAGTTAGTGGTGGGGTCATTATGCCCCCCTCCCCCCACAAGGGGCGAAGGTGGCTCAGACCCCCACCAGGGCACGGGTTAAAGGGGAATTGACTGTTTTGAAAATTTTATGCCAGGGTGCATTCTGAAGCTTGCTATTTATGGTTCATTTTGCCCCCAAAATACCTAAATCTGCCGTTTAATGAAGCCAGAATCAGAACAGGAAGGTTGTTATTATGTTAAAATGCCACCCATTTACAAAGCAAATTGTTTTCATGGTTGGCAAGGTTGCAGTTTCCTAGTATACATTTTGTACTCTTTTTTGTACTCATTTGGATTTGAGTACTATTTGAAAAGGGCAGTATGACTATAATTAAATCAAATATGATAACTAATATTTGATTCAATTCATCCAACTGGATCATGCTTGGAGACCTAACACCCAGAATACAAAATAATACAACTACAAAATGCATACCAGCAAACAACAACTTCACCAACCATGAGTGTTTTAATACCACTTCTCGTATGAAGGATTTATCAATTGGACACTAGTGACGCACATCACAAAAATATGGACATGATGAAAAGTGCTGTGATCATTAGAAAATGTAACCTAGGTTTAAAAATAAGTATTAGCAGCAATAATCACATTTGAACATGATGCAGCAAAAACTAACAATGATGATTTTCTTTGATGCAGAAGTCGCTAAAGGATATTAATATGGCAGCAATTACAAACAGGACAAGAGAACATCTCTAGAAACTACATTGCTTTGAAAAAAATATATATAGAAATATTTGGAAGGAATTTGAAGTACAGTAATTGATCTAATGTAATAATTATGCAATTGTTTCCCCTTTTCAAGTGATGCCATACACTCCTTCCTAAATCGGATGTCTATGTAAATGTTGAATGTTACTTAAAACTGTGTAAAACCCTGGGAATGTTGACAAAATAATATCAAGTATAGATGTGTTTGAAGTAATACTCCTCTAAATGTAACTATTTGAGTAAGCAATTATGCATGGTGTGCAAAGATAACTTAAGTAGCATTTTCAAGTGTATGGAGACATCACCTAGCAAAATGACTTAAGTTTGCTATTCAATTTATTCCCTTGTGTTCAAGAACACCGCTGGTTAAAAAAAAGGTGAAAAACTTACATTCCCTTTAAGGTGAAGTACTGTTCAATTTCATAATAAGGCTCAGGCTATGACCATAGTGTAATAAATAACAAGTGAAGACACTTCAAATTTTTAGTGTAATGCACTTTCTTCTGCAAGAAGTGCCTATTGCGCAAAAATAAATAAACGTATGACAATTAATGACGATTATTGCGTTTTAGACCTGCTGAAATTCGTTTATACAAGTCGACTCTGTATGAGTCTTGTTATATTCAAGCCAGATGCAACAATAAGTACATTTTCATTTAGTTTATATGGTTGTTACGTTCAATAAAAGGAAACGAAGTATTGACGTTATCATAACAAATGAAAAAAATCGGCATTTAAATCAGGAAAGGCAGAGAGCTAATGAACTTAACAGCTAATAAGGGAGTGATGCTTTATTGGGTTCTGTTTTAGGCTATTATAATGCATTTAATAAAGAACACATTTGAAACCATCATTAAGTGCAAAAACTGGGTTCGCAAATTAAACCATATCAAAGAAGGAGATAATCTAAGCATGATGAAATTGCACTGAGCCTATTCCACCACGTATTTCATGAGACCATGACACAAGATTGTCCTCTGTTTTCGACAATTATTATGCATTCAATGTTGAAAGGCATTCAATGCCCGTCAAGAAGTGCAATAAAATACATGGGTTCTCAACTATAACTTAATTTTAGAACGAAATCTTTGAAGCATGACAAAATAGCGGCGAGTGCATACAAATGTGACACGTACTTCATGGGACTACAGCATATGATTGTCCACTGTTTTCGGTAATTTTAATGCTTCTAAGATAGAAAGACATTCAATTTCCGTCATAAAATGCAAAACAAAACATGGGTTCTCACCTAGAAACTTATCAAAGAACGAAATCTTCGAAGCATGATGAAATAGCACTGAGCTAATCAACTACGCATTTCATGAGACCATGGCACTTGATTGTCCTCTGTTTTCGGCAATTTTGATGCATAAGGTGTTGAAAGACATTCAATGCTCGTCATGAAGTGCAATAAAAAACATGGGTTCTCGACTATAAATTAATCTTAGAACGAGGTCTTTGAAGCATGACAAAATAGCTGCGAATGCAT
>JARFNZ010141726.1:0-10460 GCA_031763405.1 Balanus nubilus
GTTTTAACGTCAGAGTGTGACGTGATCTGGACATATAATACATTTTTCCTATTCAATACATGTTATTTTGCAATTTTCGAAAGGTTACAAATATTTTTTTGGGATGGTGTGTCCGCAAGTTATGCAGGAAACGAAAGATCAATAAATTTTCTCAAACATACCTCCTCGCACATTACCCTTAAAGAGAATGTAAGGGTTTTGAAAATGTCTGCTATAATGTTATGGCACGGTGCACTTTGAAGATTGCTATTTATGGTGCATTTCACACCCCAAAAATGCCGAATTGTGTAATTTAAAAGCTGGAATCGGAACAAGAATGTTGTAATTACTTTAAAATGCCACAGATATACCCAGCACTAGTATCTGATTGACTCATCTCTAATCAAAGATGCATCAATGTCAAGGCTATATCAATTCAAAAGCAGGGGGAAAGGAAGGAAGAGGAAAGGTCATATAGGAGGAAGATTCATCCGGCGATTTGACCGATTTGTCCAATATGTCCTCCTTGTGGTCTAGGGGTATGACGCACGGCTCTTAAAGGGACATTGTCAAACTTTGGCGGTAATGTAAAATCCGGTTAAAATCAACTTAACGAATTTTGTGTCACTGATGGTAAGGCTAAAATGTGCAGCAACATCAACAAACAGGATATATTAGAAAATGAGTTTTGACTCATCTCCGACTCTCAAAAGAATTGCCTGTTAATGATCCGCACTACTTCGGCATGATGACCGCCACCATAAATATTGCATTTTTAATACGTTCTTGGTGATGTGTTCTGCTGCGGATTTTGTTTATTTCAATAAAACATATCCACCATAAATATGAGATAAATTTAAAAAATAAATTGTTAATTAAAATATGGCAAAGTTTACTCAAATAAATCAAATCACAAAATCAATCAAATCTTTGTTCTGGTTATGCTGTGCGTTTTGTTTACATTTCTTATGCGATGCCAAGCAGAATATTCTAGCTCGCCGCGGAGGATGGACCAAAGACGGGTGCAAACCGACGACACGGTAAAGGGCATTGCGTACTTAACTTAGCCATAACTGATGCGAATCGAGCGACTCACATTTTTCAAATATAAAGCGAGAACTGTGTTTGACTGAAAAATAAATGGAAATAGAACTTTGAACGTAAAACCCGATGATAGCATTCTTTTGTCGCTAAACTACAAAATCCTAATTAAATTTTCCCTTCAAAGGTCACGTATTGACGGTGCGATTCCAGTGTCGGTAAGGTTAGGAAAAGTACCTACGGTTTTACTAAAACTGGTGCGAAAAACCAATCTTTGAATGAAGATTGCAAACAGTTCAGGGCGAAGTTTTGGAACCGGTCTGAACTGGTGTAACATGGGAATCTGGCTCTATCACATATCAAGTTTTGTATTTTAGGTGACAAGTTAAGGTAATAAATGCGGGCCAATAAAGGTAGTGTATCTACTCACATTGGTCATTTAGAGTTATGGTCACAGGATTGTAGAGCAGATTTTTATGAATGAAGCCATGCTTGCATTTCTCCAGTATAATTATAGTTGCTGAGCATTTCCAATTACCCCGGCACAGGTGCGGATCACCAACGTTATCGGGCTTACCCAACCTGCTTCCAACACAATAATTTGATACAAACTTGCCAGTGTATCGATAGCATCGAACAATCGCATTTCGACAAAACAGCTTGTGTGCGCTGGTAGCCGCATTCAAATAGAGCCCTCGCGGCAGTTCTGTTTCGACTGTTTGTTTACAATTTTTGTTCTCGTGTGTTCACAATCATTTGGCTGTGCCATTTTCCTATTCAGATATCATGATAGACTGAAGTATATCAGACGAGCTAAGGTCATTTACAAGTTATTCACTATCGCAATGACAAGGCAATATAAAAACAACAGCGAAGGCAACAACAACGAAATGTTTTGATTGCTGGTTGTCTCACGTGCGTCGTATTGCATTACTTCCTCCTTCGGTTGTTTGCCTTCACCATAGTGATAACCGCTTCCATCGATATCCTTAGCGAAATAAGCCGAAACAATTTAAGCAAAAATGTAATTATCGGAGACCTGTATGATAATTTTATCACATTCAAACTTGATAACAATTGCTACTTATCGTAGGAAAAATGTTTTGGGCAATACAAAGCAGTAGACACACTCCCTTAAAGTGTCAACGAAAGGTCGTTTGTGAAGCTATCGTCTTCAAGGTTGGTACACATATCCACCTATGTGGTATGTTTCATGTATATTCCAGTTTTTGAAAATGTTATTTAGGAAGTTAACAATATAGTAATAATACGCAATTTTGAATTCGAATTTTTAGACTTTCCGATTTCGCAAAATTAAACAAGATTTTACATTAAACAAGATTTTAAATTAAACAAGTCTGATAGCTTGGCCTATTTGTTTTTGAAAATCTTATTTAAAAAGTTAACAATATAGTAACAATACACAGTTTTGAACTTTAATTTTTCGACTTTCCGATTTGGTAAAATTAAACAAGATAACTTTCTAATAGCTTGGACTATTTTGAGTCTTTTGATACAAAACGGCTATAGCTTAAGAGCTGTGCGCTTGACAGATTTTTCCGCAAACCCTCATTTTTGGTCAAGAACGGGAAAACATGACGTCACTCTTACGTCATTTCCGGCCGACCTATCATGGCCTTATCATTTTTCTTAAGAAACATGTGCAGAATTTATGTAAGTGAGGGTACCAGAAGTTAAGGGACGATATTCGTATTTCTTTAGGAGATATTGACAACAAAAAAACGGTGGAAAAATAGCTCCCCAGCATGTCGTGGGTTAGGCTCGGCTTCAGTCAGCGATCTAATGCGTATGGATCTAAAGCGTATGGGAATCTAATGCGATCTAATGCGATAGAATATGCGAATCGAGTCATTTTGCAGCTCCTTGCGGACCAGTCACCCTGCGTTCAGTCAGCACCTTGCAGACGTTGCCCCTGATGAAACGCTGAAATGAAAACGCGAATTCGACTGGGGGTTGACCGGAGCAAGCGTTGGCAAAGAGTCTTGCCATTGCCTATCTTCATACAGGCCCGTTTGACGAAAGTTTTCAGCTGCTGCTTGATTGTGTGTATTCTGCGTTCACAGCATCTTTCACAATCACCCACACATTCTCTATTGGGCGAAGTCAAGACGCCACTACGTACGACGGCTTGGTGGATTCCTTATGCATTGAATCCTGAGGGTAGGTCAAATTGCCGCGTGCAAGTTGCAAGATGACCATGAAACCGTCCACAGAGCCAAGACAACGCCGTAGAGTTCCACGGGCTTCTCGAAAAGTTCCACCAATCCCGCACGAGAAACAAGGAATAGGACTGCACGTGTTTGGTTGAAACAGAATGTGTGGACGATAGTCAAAGATGCTGTCGTGTAAACACCGACAGCCCACAAACCCATCGGAAACTGATAACTCCAATCAAACTGACGTTTGATAAGAGTTCTGGGTCTATCTGGTGGGATTGGCGCTTCAATCTGTGGCAGAAGTGCACAGGCCCGCAAGGCGGATTAACGTCGACAGAACATTCGCGCGCAAAACGAGAAATATGTCAGTCAATAAAAACACTTGCAGTTACGATTGTCCACATTATTTCAACAAATGAAGCAGAAGTAGATAATTTAGTGCTGAGCAGAGCTACAACAATTAAAGCAATGCACATTGTCGTTAATATCAAATTATATACATGGGCGTAGGAACAGAGAGGCGAGGGGAACATGCCCCACCTCCACTTTTCGGCCATAAAATTTGCTAGAATCTTCTGTTTTTCTTCAAAAACAAAAGTTAAGGCGGCAAACAATTCAATAATGCGAGAGAAACTCAAATATGCAAAGAAATATATCAAAGGGTGGCAAGGTTTTCCTCAAGATGAGATTCAAGTAACCCTGCCCCCCCCCCCCCACACACACACACATACAATTTTCGTGACCATGATTATGTTATATGCAAAAATCGAATTGGAAATTTATACGTTCCATCCTTTTTATGTTTAGTGTGTCTACTCACAACGGCCATTTGGAGTTATGGTCACAGGATTGTAGAGCAGATTTTTCTGAATAAAGCCATACCTGCTTTTATCCAGTATAATCCTAGTTGCTGAGAAATTCCAATTACCCCATCACAAGTGTGGATCACCAAAGTTATCGGGCTTACCCCAACCTGCTTCCACCACTAGAATTTGATACAAACTTGCCAGTGTATAGCTGATAGCGTCGACCAATCGCACTTCGACAAAACGGTTTGTGAGCGCTGGTAGCAGCGTTCAAACAAAATCCCCGCGGCAGTTCTGCTTCGACTGTTTGTTTACAATTTTTGTTCTATTGTTTTCACGATCATTTGCTGAAATAATTTAAGCAACGAGCTTAAATAATTTAAGCAAAAATGTAATTATCGGAGACCTATATGTGAATTTTAGCACATTCAAACGTGATGACAATTGCTACTTATCGTAGGAATTTTTTTTGGGCAATACAAAACAGTAGACACACTCCCTTTAAGCAACACATGACGAAGCCATTCGGTCGGCGTGCGTTGTTCTTTATGGCTTTTTGATAAAGCAAATCCAGACATGACTGGCCTAATCAGTAATCAGCCTAAGTTGTCGGCCGCCCTCGCCCCCAACCCACCCACCCGCCCACCGTCATTCCCGTGGCTTCTCCTCTCAGGCTACGTGTGGGTGAAGAACTGCTGTCGGCCCAAGTTCCTGTCGGTGCACTACGGCTCGCTGTTCGACGGCAGCCGTCTGCAGCCGGCCAACACGCTGCCCGTGCAGGTGCTGAAGCTGATGTACCACTGGTCCTGTCAGACGCCCCTGCACAACGTCACCCAGTGGCTGAAGGTGCGGCCGCTGCTCATTGACGAGGTCTTCGGCCTGCTGCGCGCCGTCTGCATGCTGAAGACGGAGGAGACGAACAACAAGCTGGGCGGAGGAGGGAGGGTGGTGCAGGTCGGCCTCGTGTCGCTGGGCACCTCCGGACCGGACGGACTCAACAAGAACGTCAAGGTGGGTAGGAGTGGTGGAGGAGTGGAGGGGGGAGGGAATGACGGCTTGGGTTGGGAATGGGAGGATGGGTGCTGAGTGAAACTGTGACTCTGGAGGGGCGTGGGGGAACGTCGAACAAACTTTCACAACGGGATGTTTTTCCGAGAAGCATCAGTTACACGAATGAGCATGCTCACTGTTTTTTTTCTACATGTTTTGTTCAAGCACTTATTGGCGCACATGCTAATAAATGCTTGTTTTGCCATAGCGTTGCAGTTTTCGTTACAATATTAATATCTATCAAATGTTAGCTGAATATGCTGATGCGTCTTGCTGCTGCCTTTTTATAACCCGTATAACTATTACTAGGCACCGGGCCCCATGTATTTTCCAACGTTCCTGCATCCAACCTCCCGTTTTTTTTACCATCCCCAGGTGGAGGTGCTCGGTGTGAAGGACGAGACCTCCGGCGAGATCCGCATGGTCGGCTTCGAGCCGCGCATCAAGAACCGGATCCGGGCGGTGGTGAGCGCCGTGCAGGACTGGGTTCAGGCCGAGACCAGCCTGCTGCTCGACCACAGCATCAGTCCGCAGCCGTTCCGCGCACACTTCATGCACGTCACCAACGCGCCGCCCGCCAGCAAGGACAGCAACGGCAACATCATGCATTACCTGCGCAGGAGTATGCCCAGGATGTTCCAGGTGGGCGCTGGGATGGTTAGGGTGGATAGAGCCTTCAACTAAAGTGGAGCGAGGAGATCAAAGTCATATAACATTAGTCAGGGGACATGGATGGCACTGAACTGTGACTAATACTGGCCGTCATATTGCTGTGTGATAATGCGCTGTATATTTGTTCAGCTGTTCATGCATTTGCACCGTTTGCTGTCGTGCTGGCACCCCTGCCTCTGTCAATGTCTCGTCTGACTGTTGTACCCGCTGTCCACCAGACGTCTCTGGTGTTCTTGAAGCCGGCTGTCATCTGCCAGTTCATCGCCGAGATCGCCTGGCGCGAGAAGTACGGCCGCGACCCCAACACCACCTTCAGTAACCTCATCACCCACCTGGGCAACCTGACGCAACAGTGCGGTGAGTAACCTTTGGCGACCGCCCCGACCGTACGCACTCTCCCGGTCTGATTGACATATGTCTGCTCCCACCCGAGCAGTGCCACTTCTTCAGCGGGCCCGGAATTCACGTCTCCTCTCAGAGGTCATATTTTAGTAACTACTTATTCTATTGACGTCTCAGCGTAGACGATGCCGTGAAGTATTATAAGCGTGTCAGGTGACCGGTAAATGGCGCCTCGGGTCACGCGCCGTCCCGCGACCAGCCAGCCGTGCTGTGTGACGGCTGATTGTGACCGAGCTTGTGTTGCAGAGGGGCCTCTTATCGACATGCTGAAGAAGGTCCTCACCAGCCCCTCCATGGATCTCAAGCGGAAGCCCAGGAAACAGGTGAGCGGTGTCGCGACGGACTGCACTTTACGCTGTAGCTGAAAACGATAATAGAAACAAATACGTTAGGTACGAGGAGCACTCACGAGCGGTGGACTGTGCCATTCACTTGGAGGACGGTGACCGATATGACAAGATACAACCTCAGTTATTGTGTTGGGACAAATTGATTTTGGTTGTTGGCAATTTTTGTTCTTAGTCATTTCACTCGAGGTCATTTCTCCTTGCCTTCGGCCTAGTCTAGTTGTGTGTGTGTGTGGGGGGGGGGGGTCCCAGCCCGTCCCTGTCTCGTCCCCTCCGTCTGCTCTCACCCCTGCTGACCCGTGTGTGCGTCTCTGCAGAAACTGGCCACCCGTCCGGACAGCCAGCCAGAGTTCCCGGCGCTGCCGGCCGAGCCGAGCACGTCCAGCGTCCCTGAGAAGTCGGGCGTTAACAGCGGCACGAGCAGTCCGGCGCCTGCTGCTGATCAGGTGAGGTACACGCTGATTCACCGGCTGATGTAGCCGGGAGGGGCGTTCTACCTAGGGCCTACTTATAGCGCTGTTGTACACGCTGATCCACCGGCTTACACCGCCGGGAGGGGGGGGGGGGAAGTGGGGGCGTGCTACCTAGGGCCTACTTAGCGCGCGATTGTTAGCATAATCAACTGGGAAGAGGACCACCAAATGGAATCGGCGTTTGTAATAGGCCGCTCGTTTGTATATGTCTGTAGCGAATATTATGACGGGGCTGAATTCCATAAACTATGCTGAGAGCTATCACTGAGACTCTTCAGTTGCGCCCTGTCATACTCTCTACGTCTCCCGGTGGGGTGTGCTCGCTGCGAGACGGTCACTGCTGCCGGGTCTCCTGTCAAACCCCGACCTTGTCTGTCCTGCCGCGACAGGCGAGTGACGGCGGCGGCTCCGAGTCGGGCGCCTCGGGCGCCGCCGGCGGCTCCGGCTCGTCCCGCCGGCGGCGCGGCGGCTCAACACTCTCCTACGGCAAGGCACGCCGCAGGAAGGCGCCGGCGCAGCAGCAGCCGCCGGCCGACGACGCGCGCGGCTGCTTCTTCAGGCTGGAGGTGCTGCCGGAAATGACGCTGCCCGACCTCAGCGAGTTGAGGTGCTGGGAGTGCAAACTGCCGCTGACCCACCCGAAACACATCACGTGAGTTGCTCTGGACCGGGGAGCCGGTCGGGGAGTGGGATGGACGCGGTGTTGATTTGACGGCTGGCCGCCAGGTATGCTGGCAGGAATGCGTGAGCGGCTGTGGTATTCATGGTGCAGGGGGTTTTCTGAATAGATTTCTGCTGCCCATTGCCTTCTAATGGTGGGCGTCGGTCCTCACTGGCTCAGTGTGAGGTGGTCTACGGTTGTTTGCGGCATGTGTGGTCTGGGCTTCTACGTTAGCAACACTCCCAGCCTGAACTGCCCGCTTCTCCAGCCCTCAAGGCCTACTGGACCTCCTGGCTGATGGCCCCTGTAGTGCCGACCCGGTCCCCTGGGTCATTATACCGCTCACACTGTTGGACTGACCGTGCCTGCCAGTATCTGTCCGTGTCTCACCGCGTCTGCCCGTCTCTAACGGTGACGTCTTCCCGCGTCTCCCGCTGCCAGCGGCGTGTACGCCTGTAAGCGGTGCCGGTACACCACCTCCTGCGAGAAGATCTACCCGGTGCACCAGCGGGTGTTCCACTCCAAGGGCGTGGCGCCCGTATTCACCATGGGCCAGCCGATCCAGCTGGAGGCGCCAATGTTCTGCCGCTGCGGCTTCAGCACCGACAGCGGCAACCGGCTGGGTCAGTCGCGTTCGGCGGGAGGAGGGGGAGGAGTAACTAGGGGGTCTAGGGAGGGACGCAGGCACTCCGGGAGATAAGAGCTCGACTATCGCTCTAAACCGAGTCGCTCGGCTTCATGAAGAGTTACAGGCATTCAATGATCCACTTAGTATGCGCTGAAATGAGTTGTAAATTTCGGGAACGTACCATAGCACCTTTGCTGGAAGCATTAGTGTTACTTAAAAGTGCAGCGTATGTTGTATAGTTTTACACCATAAGTGTGATGAATGTGATGGAGTAAAGAACTAACTATCCTATTACCATAATTAGTGCAATCGCTAAATAAGGACGCCTGAGTGACGTATCCCGGTGTGTTTTCAGCTCTGCATCTGAGCCGCTGCGAGAAGCGCACGGCCAGCGCTGTTCCGTTCGAGGCCAGTCGGGACGAGTCGTCTGACGCCCCCGCCACCGGAGACGGAGACGGAGACGGAGACGAGGCGGAGACGCCGATGGAAGTGGATCCGGATCGGGAGCCCAAGCCGGAGCCGGAGGAGTCCATTGTGAACCTGTAACGGCGGCGGCTCAGAGTTCAGGCGCATTGCGACGTTACTGAAGTGCTGCTGCTTTGTCGTTTCAGCGGCGAGAGATGCTGCTGTCCCTGTGAGTGAGAGGTGTCCTTCCAGCAGCGTTCGTGTGGCCGGGGAGGCAGGGAGGCTCGTGGCCAACGTCATTCCAGCGTGGAGGGAAGATGTCGCGGACGCTTCAGTGGTCATCGCTATTTCAGTGTAGCTCCAGCAATGGGCGAGGTGCTGTCCCACTTCTTACCCACTTTGCGGTGCCGTCTGTCGTTATCTGCCCAGCAGCCGACGACTTAAGACGGCATGACTGCTCCTCACGGACATGTTACAGCTGCTGGCACCCAGCTGTTGTCTACAATTGATCATCTCCCAGTGAATACATACGTGGTTGGTTTTTAATGGCTATTTCGTCTGGCCTGAGGCTGCAGAGTGGAATCTTGTGTATCTAAGGTGAGGGCCAAGTGTCGGTCTACGTCCATTTTCAGTCCATTTTTGAAAACTTCACCTTGGTTAGTAATCTTGATTTAACGATGGCTTTTTGAAGTTAGGAAAAATACCGCCAGGAAAATGGTGACGGAAATAGACGTAAATACGGAAAATGCACACTGCACAGTAAATTTGTAAATTAAGATTCTAAAAAAAAACGTTTTCAAATCAAGATTGCAAACGATTGAGAGTTGACTGAAAACGGACGACTGCAACAACGGTAGAGTGTGTCTTTCACTTTACTGACTGTTGGTTTTGAGGTGAAGCTGCCAGGTACCCACGAGAATCCTCAAAACAAATTTATCACCACGGTGGATAAGGTTCAACAAACGGCGCATTCGCAGGCAAATCATCGAAAATAGATCCAACAAAGTTGTGACCCAACACCCGTCGATTCTACCCAGTAAACATGCCGACGTCGGCCGCATGTCGTCCTGCTGTCGGCGTGAAGTCGGCTACACGGTGGATATGTCTGCATGTGCCGAGGTTAAGCCTACGCACAGCCGGCATCGGGCCGACGTTGGCCCGAGGTCGGTATCTCGGCTCCGACAAGCATCTCTGCATGTCGGCATCGGGTAAACGTGGGCATAATGTCGCCTCGATGTTTTCCCGCTGTGCTCTCGATGTATACTGTATGGCCGATGTCACCCCGATATCGGGCCGACGTCGACCCACCGTCTGCCGCCATTATCCCGACGTTGACCCGACGTCTACCGAAATCGGCCCGGCATTTACCCGACATTGGCCCGACGTCTGCCGATATATTGATCCGATTGATGCGAAGGCCCGGTCCCAAGAGTTAAGTTCATTTGTTCCAATTTTTGTCGGTGATGGAGGGGATAGATATACCCGCGTCCAGGTGGTTATAAATACTTTTTAAAAAAATTATTCATGGAGACTCGTTTGATTAAAAATAAATAGCAACTCCTAACAACAAGGTCACACAAGTCTCGTAATTCAATTGGGTAAATTTTCCCTATTTTGGTGAAAATTTGGCATTTCGGAGCCCAGATAATTTGTAACCATTTTGGCGCAGGTAGGCGAATGCGTTGCCTTGGTTTGTTTACAAATACACTCGCATGCTCAAGGCCGTATATAGAAGGTAGCGACACCAGGCGATTTGTTTACATTGCCGTGTGACGTCACTGGGTCCGACTGGCAGCTTCAGTGCGGCCGGCCGGACCCG
>JARFNZ010141759.1:0-10454 GCA_031763405.1 Balanus nubilus
GGCGGCGGCGGCGGTGGCGCGTTGCCTTACACAGCCCAGTATCCCGGACAATTACACAGGGGGAGGGAAGGGGGATGCAGAGATAGGATTGCACCAGTCGATGCAAGAGTCTGATTTCTTCGCGCGATGTTTTCAGGAGGCCACGGTGTTGCGAAGACGCTTTGTGTGACGATATTGGATTTAAATTTCACTGGGCAAATTTCACAGGAAGAAGTCCTGAGATGATGAATCTAGTAATGTTGTAGAAGCAGTCGTAGATCAGAATGTGAGTCACGAAATATCGTCAGCGGACTGCACTGACATTTCCGTGTTGAGTCTTACATAAGACACCCGGTTGCCTTGTGGTTGTGATATGAGTCGCGGCAATTAGAGAACGCCAATCATGCTTTATTCCCTTTTTCTCTTCTCCTCCGCCAGACAATAGAGCCAATACACCATGTGGTTGTCTTCTCTTTTTCGCCAGCATCAGTGAGGCTCGAGCTACGTCCTCTCCACCCAGCTCCCAATAGATCACTTTAATCATTATCTGGACGGATGGCCGGACGTATTCTCCGGAAGATGAACACCAAAAAAGCCCTCCGTCCCCGCAAGTCTCTCCGTGACCCAAGTTGGATGGCCTTGAGCGAAGCAATGTACCGGTCCAGCCCGGTATGTACCGGTCCACCATGTCCCGCACAGAAGCTCCTCTTCGCAGATGTCGGACGAGTACTGGACATGACAAATGTTCCAGCTACAGGTTCCTTCGATAAGTCCTTGTGTAGCGCTATCATATGCGAAAATCGGGCCTCTTACGGGTCAAGTAGTGCTGGAAAAGTGTCGGGACAAGTTATTTCTTTGATTTGTTCCGATGTGACCTTTGAAGCGAGGGGTAAATTCCAAAGTAATTTGTCGTGAAGAACAGCTTGTCGACCGCTCTCGAGCAATGGATCAAATGCCGCGATTATCTGAGTTCAAAGGGTTATTTTTCCTTTAGCAGGCTGATGAAATAACTCGACGCGGTCAGTACATTCAGAGGGAGAAGGCATGAACGTGTCTTTGAACTTATCAATGACATTTTAGAGGCTACAACATAAGTTATATTGGGAAAGGTTTCAGTCTAAACCAAGCAATCATTTATCAGTCACACCACGATCGATTGGGATACTTGTTTCACACAAGCATGCGATGCATCATTTCCAACTACGAACCTCAAACGCACCACATCAATCCACTTGAAATTATGAAATATATTTTACCCTCCATCTCGAAAATACATCCGACCGGTCGGTGGCTAACAAATAAGAATTCCTAATGCCAACACACGGATCATTCATCAGCCTTTCCCTACCCCACCATTGGAATCTAAAGCGGACCACTTCTCTGTGTGGTCTAGAACATCACCTCCGATCCCCCAGCCCGCCCCACCTCACTCCCCACACCTCTTCCTCGCCCCGGCCCTCACCCAGCCCGGTTCGGAATGTGGGGACGAGCGGCCGAGCAGGGCGGGACAGGGGCAGTCCAGGGGCCGTCTAGAGGCAGTCCAGGGGCTGACCAGGCACTGTACAGGGGCCGGACGAGACCCACTGCCGGTCGGCCCGGCTCGCGCTGACAGGGGGCGGCACCGTCCATTACTGTGTTTTTGTCTTTCGTCTAATGACGCCGGGAGGAGCGCGCCGCTCGACACACAACTAAATGCCTTTCTGAAAGGGGCCAATTAGAGGCTGGGTATCATTAGGGCGCGGGGCCCGGGCGCCCCCTGGCGGCACAATAGGGAAACAGGGCGGCCAGCCGACAACGGACGGCGAACCGCACTCGGCACCAATACATGATCCGGCATGAGTCAATACACCAAGCTGGTAAGTGCAATAATGCCGCCACCTCGGCTGTACAGTGCAGTGGGATGGATCAAATCCCAGTCATTCAGCCATCTTGGTTCGCGATAGTCGACATACATTGGATCGGCGCGGCAGTGGGACAGACAGAGGTGTATGTAGCCGTACAGACACCCAGACCGCCACCGTATCTGGCTATGACCAATATAATCGAGCAGGAGGTAGACAGGAGGTAGAGGAACCGCAGAGCACCCACTCCGAGTCGTATGGCCCAGCTGAAGCCAGCCGACATAACATCATGATAGGGGGCAGATACTGGTTCAGAGAGGTGTGATACAGTGGAAAGGGGAGCGGCGGCGCACAAGTCTGTTAAGCAATGTTCACACAGAGGGCGGTGGACGCCAAAACCCACCCGTCACGTGACCGGGCGACGGCCGAACGGATTGAAATTGAATTTGGTAAATTCCAATTCGAATCCAAATGCAAATTTGGGAAACCAAACTTAACTTTGATCCGTGGGGCTGGTATTCGGTGAATTGACAGGCGGCAGATATGTCTTTTGGCGTTTGTCACTTCAGTGAGAACTCCGCATTACCGGGCCTCGTGACGTCACCGTTGTTCGTCCGTCACCGAGTCACGTGACGGCACTGCGTCCGTCGCCCGCGTCAGGTGCTCGAGTAGTGCTCGTCCGGTACCAAGTCACGTGACTGAATGTGGGCGGGGATATGAGGTTTGGCGTTGCCCAGCTCCCTTCGCCCCCTGGAATGTGATAATGCGCTCGAACACGCCACTACTTGGCAAAAATAGGACGCGAATGTGCATATTACCGGACTAATTTTGGTCTAATGTGTCGACCGGAATGCAGTGTGGTGTAAAATATCTATTATTTCAGCTAAACGGAGAATGGAATGTTCTATCTGTGTTCAATTAAGAGATCGCGCCTGTAAATGAAAACAACCATTGTTTTCCATCGCCAGAAGGCAAAATTTGGGATGTTTCTCCAGCTTGTTGGGCTCGCGGTAGCCTGTCTTGTTAAGACTAAGTGTTGTCTTTAGTAATTTTTGCTGAGACCAGTATGCTATTACTGCAGTAGTACAACGTAATTAATCCGCAGATTAGCCTTATTCTTAGACCTGCACAGCTGCTGGTTCTACAGCTTATGACACAAACCTTTTTTCAGCTGGATCTTCAATAGCTAAAAGCGGTGGCCTAAAACTTTGTAATGGAAATGGAACTGACCCAGACGTTTGATATAATGGAGTCGGAAAATCTGGAAGAGCACTCTGCGCTAATGAATATTGTGCCATCGCAAACATGTAATATAAAAAATGCGCATTGGGAAGAGGATAACACGTACACGATATAATGTGTAACGAGTGTCCATTAAAGGGAGCGTGTCTACTGTTTGTATTGTCCAAAACATTTTTTTGTTTATCTACAAGTAGTAATTATTTTCACGTTTAAATTCAATACAAATCTTATCGACCTCAGATAATTGAATTCTCCCTTAACTTTTTGGACTTATTTTTGGTATAAATATCGATGGAAGTGTTTTCACTTTTGTGAAGGCAAACAAACAAAAGAAGAATTAATGTAATACGGCGCACGTACGACAATTACCAGTTAAGACATTTTATTGCTGTCATTACCTCTGCTGTTGTTTTCGTAACCTTGTCATTACGGCGGGGAGAAACTCGGCTCAGTGGTAGAATTCATTCGTGATTTATTCGGTAAAATAGGTATTTAGCTTCTTATTCTGTGTCGGGACCGCGGTTCACTTGTCTAGGCGGGCCTCAAAAAAAAAAACGAAAATTGTAAACAAATGGTAGAAGCAGAACTGTCACTGGGGCTCTGTTTGAATGCTGTTATCAGCGCTCACGAGCTCTTTTTGTCGAAGTGAGATTGGTTGACGCTATCAATACGCTTGCAGGTTTGTTCGCAACTCCACATGGCTGATCGTAGAAGACACGCTAACTTTGATTTCACGACACAGACGTTTTTGTTAAGTTTGTTGGGATATTTGATGGTTTAAAGTGTTATCGTGCAAGCGGTGAATATTATGATTAATGAACAATACAATTAGAGATAATCATTAGCTAATATCGTAAATCGTCAGCTTTAATAGCCCAAGTTATACTCATACCCAAGTTCAACCATAAATAACCTAAAAATAAAAACAGTATTTGTGTTATCTATGGTTCAACCTATTATTCTTTTCCGACTAGGGAAACTGATGTTAACTAAACTGACAGTTTCATAGCATCCCGTTCTGATTTCTTGGCTTGATCTAGGCTTAATCTCACACCGTTTCATTCCATCACGGGGCAGTGTGTGTTCATTTAACACCGTTCTGGCATCACGTACAATCCAGCCGCTCGCTCTGTGTGTAATTTGCCAGGTGTTGTGTCGGTCGGCGGTTTGTCGCAGTTTAACAGGGCGCTGTCATGCCTTAATGCCGACACACCCGTCGCTGATTATAACGGTCAGGACTCGGCAGCCAATTTCACGGGCTCGGCCGCAGTGGTGAGCACCGGCAGGCCCGGGCGCCCATTAGCTGGCCGCGACGGGTGCTGTGCCAAACGGTGTGATCTCTATTGTGTGCGTCATGGTTGGTAAATGACTGCTACAAATGGCGTCGGATTGCACTCTCGGGGGTGTTTATTGGTCGTTACGGAAGTTGTGAATTGGATTCAGGCAAATAAGCTCTTAGTTCAAGCAAAACATAATGACGCATAAAAGCAACAAGGAAAAAATTATTAGAGAGGTCGTTGCTAGGTGGTGCTGGGCCATTTATGATCTCCCACAATTCGCTTTTAACATTATTTACAGTTAATTTCTTAGCCTTATTTTACATGAAATAAGACGAAAGATATTATTTTGAAAGCAAATTATTTACGTTCAGTCACGTAAACATGTCCTAATCAGAGGATATTTGTGTTTTCATTTTCAACAAACGTCATTTTTGTATGTGCCTCCATTCTATTAATTTCATTTGTTCACCTTTAGTGGTCTCTGACGACATTAAAGAGTCGGTGTGGAACATATGACACTTGGTACAGGACTTCCCCGGCAACGAAGGTGCCACGAGGCACGGGGGCCGCGGTTGCTACGGTGAACACGAACTCTTGTATGTTCTCGCACGTGTTTCACGGCGAAATTTAAAAAAATGCATTCAAGCCGCATTAAAGTGAGCTACAGTGAAACTACAGCGAGGAAGTTGTATACGAGCTCAATCTAAAACTCAACAACTTTTTATATTGAAATATAATTAAAAAACTAGTTATCAATGCAAAGTTGTATGGCTATGCCATTCCCTGAGTATAGTACTTTGGCATGCCACGATAGTGAGTGTCACTGGCAGCCACGCTCAGAACAGGACTGGACCGTTCAAGTTTGGCTGTTGTGAACTTGGAGTTATGTATGTGGCACAGCAACCAAGCGACAAAGCGTATACTGGAACAATTAATTAGAAATTAACATAAACATAAAGACTAGCGTGAACTGATACAAATCGTGATTTAGAGCAGACTTAAGTGCAAAAAACGTCTAAAAGTCATCAAATCGACACCAAGATTATGTATTATTTTATGAAAGGCAGGTCGAGCCAAACAGATATGCCAAGGAATCGCAATGCATCCGGATATAGGTGGCGCTCTGCTCCGGGTTCGGGCCAAATATCCCGATTTGCATCACTTAAATTTATAGATTTTTATCAGTTAACCATTTTTTAAATGGACAAAAAAGTGCTTAAGAGGAAAATGAAAAACGTGCTTCAGGAGAAATTAGTAAGGGTTTCATTCATCAACATGACTGAAGGGAGTGTGTCTACTGACATTGATCATGAGGTGTTATTGAAAAGCGATTAGAGTATATTTTCGTATGAATGGAACCATGTCTGAATTTTTCCAGAATAACTCTACTTGCTGAGATATCTCAATTCCTCAGGAATTGGTCTCGGAGACCAAAGTTGGCAGGTTTCCCCAGACGCCTTCCCAGAAGGCGTCTCACCGTGTATACACGTATCAGCGTTATCAATACATGTAGTGACACTACAGGTATTGATAACACTGATATATGTATACAAATTTGTTAGCGTACCGTTAGCGTCAGCTAATCCGAACTCTGCAGCTGGCCGACTCGGTCCCCTTACTCGCAAAGTCATATGACCGTTCTTTGCTAAGCATTCGATCAAAAGCCATGAAACCTCAACATAATAAACTTTACAGTGACAAGAACACGATGTGCAAAACTTGTTCATTCATCTTCCACGCTATGGTCGTTATAAGCCATAGGAGATTCATTGTTGTTTGTTTTAAATGCACCGATTTCACCAAAATGCTGCAGTATTCGTTCGAACAGAGAAAAAAAAACATTGAAGCGAAATACAGGCCTCAATGACCCAGATGTGAATTTCACCGTTTCCCACCTGCAAACAACTAGCTAAGTATCGCACGGATTTCATCTTTTTTTGTATTGCAAAACAGCACACTCCCTTTAACACGCACTCTGGAGGGGGGAGAATATGTCCCCCCCCCCCCCTCATGTTTTTCGAGCATAGCGAAGAAACGGCAGCGCGCAGCGCCGCTGATTTTTTAGTACCTGCCTAAAATGCAATAACACACATTGTGTAAAAGTTTTGACTTTAGGTCGCGTCAGGTCAGGTCACCAGGTCAGGTCAAAGTACAGACATATGAAAATCACCATCTTGCAAGTTTGCGGTCGTCCTGTGGCCACATTTTTTGTCGAATCGGTTTCAACCTTTCAGGATTTCATAAGAAGACAGATACCTACAAGTTATATATCTCTGATTTTTTCATCTCCTGAGGTGACCTGAGGTCAGGTCAATTTCCTGGCATCCCTACTGGGAAAAAAATGTAAATGGGGAAAATACAGGTCATTCCTATTCGGATGAAACGCGTCATATCTGTCTAATTCTTGCAAGATCACGTAACCTTAGTCTGTTCTTGATGATAAAAGTGCAATGTTTGATGAGTGACGTCATTAAAGTCATCTGAGGTCACCCGAGGTCACTTACGGTTGTTTTTTGTCAACTACTGATAGAGAAAGGCTAAAAACGTGCAGAAGGCCCCAATGTGTTCGTTTCGTCAAGACGCATCGACTGATATGCAGCATGACCCGAAAGACCTACTAAGGTTACCACGTGACCTTGACCTGAGGTCAATTTTTGAAGTTGATCTGTCAAGGTCACCCACCATGAGAGGTCACCACCGTGTTTCTCACGCCTTGACAAGAGAAACACGATGGTTCTAAACTTATTGTCCTAGCTTGATTAGATCAAGTTATTTGCACACAAAAAATCCCTAGAAAACGGTCATTGACCTTCGATGACCTCTGCAGCCTAAACTATTGAACTGAGGTCAACTCTGAGGGCGATGTTGAGATAGGGAATTTCAAGAGCTTTCGATTGTTTTTTTATTTTTTTTCCTTACTATCAGTTTTTGAGCTAGAGCGAAAAATATGAAGGTCGGATTTTTAGGCCCTAATTTGATAAAATTTTGACACATTGGTCATGAAAATTGCACACTGAAGAGTTCCCAACACCCGCTCCTACCTTCCAAATTTCCTTATTCTAGCTTTTCTAGTAGCCGAGATTGTAAGGGTGCAGAGATTCTGTCCCCCCCCCCCCCCCCCTCCAGTGCGCTAAATTCTGAGACCCCCTCCAGATCGCGTGTTAACCCTATCTCGCTAAGCATAACGGCAAAGCTTATGCAAAACTTAAGAGGGACGCACTGCTCAATCTACGCTAAATATATATCCCTTCCAATGGAGGTACGCACGGGGAAGAGCAAAATGTATGCTGATCAGCCTCATGTTAAAACCGCTTAATGCCTTTCCAGATTATTAGATGTCCCCACTCCCAACCCAACAATGATCAATGATCATGGAATGTGGTTGGACCTAGAAAAGTGTCTCGCTTAAATGTACTCAATGACACGTGTAAACTTAATAAAGTGCATGACTAATGGAATCAACACCATTATAATGCACCATTGAATCACTGCAATCGCGTTCATGTCAGCAAACTATGTGTGAGCCCTGTCCATAAGCAGTTTGTACACATTGGCTATTCGCTAATTATCCTTTTCATGACAGTAAGAGCACTTCTTCAGCTGATAACGCGACATTGTAGCTAAATGTAGCAGCAACACGGTCAAACTTCTCCCCAAACGGTCACCATGAGCATAATCGCACCTATACGTAGGATGAAAAGACAAGGAGCAAAGTATGCTAAGTGGGGCTATGAGCTGAGTCTCATCGGTACTTCTGGACAGAGTATGGTGATTGCAATGCAAAGTAATGATCCCTAATAGGCAATGTCCAAGTGGCATTCAAGCCCCTAATGAATGTTACCGGCTGGGGTGTGGACCAATGCATGGGGCTACATGTCGGACAATACCTAACGAAACACTGAACGGCTGGTGAGTCACTCCCTCAAGCGAACGAGTGTTCAGTGGACTCTTTATTGTCATGGGCAACATAACAATCGACCACGGTATGAAAGTAGGTGCCGAAGGGAAATATAAACAGGTAATATTTGGCAGCAATGCTGTGCTGATTGCTACTTGTAGAGGAAAATGGTAGCGGTTGTGTATGCCACATAAATAAATATGATAACTCAACAGAAAAAAATGGCAAAAATATGTATTTCCTCCAGGTAGAAATCGGTATATTACTGCAATGGCATCGCTACAGACCTTCTGTAAGTCCGTTCAGGGGCGCTCGCCCTCCCTAGAGAGAGGGGCGCAGGCCGCTCGACCTCCCTAGAGAGAGGGGCGCAGGTCGCCCGACCTCCCTAGAGAGAGGGGCGCAGGTCGCCCGACCTCCCTAGAGAGAGCGGCGCAGGTCGCTCGACCTCCCTAGAGAGAGGGGCGCAGGTCGCTCGCCCTCCCTAGAGAGAGGGGCGCAGGTCGCTCGCCCTCCCTAGAGAGAGGGGCGCAGGTCGCTCGACCTGAAGAGGACGCCCAACAAGTGATTTGAAATGTAAAACGGGCTTCCCTGTGCCTTCTCCGATGGATACCACAGGTCAGCCTCCTGGAGGCTCCACTCTATAGTTCCATAGATAAAAAGCAGACAGCTTATTAAACTACATACCTGTATTGAGTGCACCTGTATCGACCTATATAGTGCACCTGTATCGACTTGCCCTGGGGCGGTGTGGATGACTCACGGAGAACCAGGACTGCTCAGGCAACGTCGCCCTCGATCCCTAAATGCTTCCGGCTTCCGGAGCCGGCTCACACCCGACTGTGAAAGAAGGGTGGAAAGTGCAAGCCCTAGACTTAAGATGCCTGCACCAACAGAAAACGTCCCAAGAATAGACGCCAGTACCGAAATCGTGGACTATGCAGTGCGCAGTCGCCTGTGGATCAGTTCCTCAGACGACGTGGTAGGCGCTATGTGGACCCAGCCGTATGGTATTGTATGTACAATAGGACCGGACTGCACTCCTCTGGCCAGGACAAAGTACCAAAAGACTTCACCAAAACTTACACTGTCGGATCAAAGGGACAAACCGTCCCACCACAGCAAACGTCTGAAATCGGAGGAAAACTGACACATTTGCAAATGTAGAGGAAAGCTCAGCAACTTATGGAAGGGAAAGTTGTTTTAAGACAGATAGCAAAGCATCATCAAGCAAAAGCTTATTTTATTTCAGAACTTGTGAGACTTTGTGCGACTCTTGCCCCACTCACCACATCTGCCGCCTCCCAAACCACCGTTCTGGATCCCCTAGTGGAAAAATACGGCCGTATGCCGTTCTTGACACACTCCATAACTCATTCAACTACGAGGTTAAATGAAATCTCACAAATAATTAATTCATGTGTTTATGTCTGGCCAATGCATTTACTAACCAATCATTCATAGACTCCTATTCATTAAGAAAACCATTCACTCCTACTCTGCACTCTTGTAACACTTCCCTCAATCCTTTTATTTTCTCTTTCCCCTTTCTCTCCGCCACATTTCGTGTACGGTTTATAGCTCCAGGCATCGGCGGAGGCGACCGGTGTAATTTCGGCGTTTCGGACTTCTCACAAGGAGCGCCTTTGAAAGGAAACGGCGAATTAGGCGCAACAAAACCAGTCGTAGAATGTGTTTTTATATAATTGGACCAGTGGCCCTTCAATTAAATACAGAACATATCCGGACTCGCTGTAATGACGGGAAATGACACGTAATCCAGCTCTGATTAAAGATCGACTTGGAGACGGCCATTTGTAGGCTATGAATTAGCTTTATTTGGGCGATTACCTGGACGAGACGTTATTAGCCCACCACTTACAATGTCTCCAATCGGAACTACCGAACGGCCACGTGATCGCACACATGTCCAGCTAGCCGTCCTAATAGTGCAACCGGGTCTAATTCAAGATTGAGCCTAATGCGTCGGCTTCGCCGCCGCGGTGCACTCAATTGCCGCGATTGGTGGCCGCTGAGCCGCCACCAAGACGAGAATCGATCCACAAAGTCGGTTAATTCACAGCAAGCGCGGCGACACGTTCTCGGCCGGTTTCGCCATTTCCTGCGCACTCCAGGATATTAAATAAACTATCGTATCTGTGGAAAATCGATTGACTGAGGCGGTGGCGACAGTCGTAGCGGTAGCGGCGGCGGAGG
>JARFNZ010141770.1:0-10453 GCA_031763405.1 Balanus nubilus
TTTTTTATAAAAAATATATATATGTTTTTTTTTTTTTTTTTATTTTTCACCCCCCCCCCCAAAAAAAAAAAAATAATAATAATAATAATAATAATAATAAACGGCCACAAAATCCAAATTTTGAAGTTATTAAAAACGGAAGATATGTGATGAGCAATTGCTATACAAAATGTTGAATCAATATCTTCATTTTTGACCTTCAAATGGCTCCAATATGTGTACACTTTGATGTCATTTTTTTAATTGCGTTTTTTGCCTTGTCTAGACTACTTACGTATATAAAAACAAATGACACCATTGTATTAACTTGGACACATCTGATCCATAATCGTGTTTTTTATTACAAATTATGAATTTCAAAATTTTCCTCTTTTGACCTTCCCTTGGCCTAACCTTCACTTAAAATGGGATCAGATGTAAAATGACCGTTACCATCGAATTCTACGTCTGTAACAACCCATAACAAGTGTGTCAAACCGCTTAACTTTTGCACACACTGACGTTTTGTGACCTGCCCTTGACCTTGACTTGTACTAAGTATGGGACTCATACTCTAGCAGTGCCTTCCTCTAATACTTTGAATGAGTTTGGACTCGCTAATGCTGATAGTCTGGCCCCTGCAGCCAATAAATCGAAAATGGTGACTTTGACCTTGGACCTGACCTTGACCTGATATTTGACCTTGTAAAGAAAATTGTAAGTGCTTTTTAGGGTTGTTTTATCGAGAGCTTTCGTTGCCGCCTTGTGCGTCCCATTGCGACCCTTGATTCAGGATATTCGGGACGTTTGGCTGGAGACCCCAGCGGGGCGAGGGTTAAAGTAGGCAGATAACACTAGCCATGTGCCATTCTTCAGAATCCCCCCGGTGACAGACCGCCTCCTGGCTGAATGACTCGCCGCATGCTGAGACAATCGGCGTACTTCGGCGGCCGGACGACGGTCGCGGCGCGCCACAGCTGTGATCGGTGCGCCGGTTTCGCCGCCACATGCGTCAGCTGGTGTCGGTTTGCCCAGCGCCCGTCGGCGGGCCGGTGCAGTGAAAATATCTCCTACCTCCCACCTCCAATGGCCACTGGCAGTGCTGCTGCCTGGCTGCTGCCTGGCCGATCTGCTGCGCTGCTGGCCAGCCGGACCGGACGGACGGACGGACGGACGGACGGACGGACGGACGGACGGTGGCCATCTAATGCGGATTTCACACTGAGAGTGACGCACGCCAAAACGCATCTGACATATTCACTTTATCGGACGTCAGTCCGAAGAATCGAAGTCAAAGTTGATAAATTCAAATGCAAAAGCAAATGTAAATTTGGTAAGCCTATTTTATCTTCGATCCGTCGGGCCGGCAGCCGGTAAAATAACCGGCGGGCGATGCCCTTAGGCGTCCGCCACCCCAGTGTGAACCCCGCATAAGTTTGTGGCTGGTTTGCTCACTAGAAGTGATGTCGCCATGGTTCAAAAACTGGCAGGGACAAATTTAAATGCAGGTGGTTTGCCTTCCATAGTGTGGTGACTATATCACTCTGAAACCTATCCGAGTTTTACATATTTGATTGCTCTTTTCAACAATTTTCGCTGGATAGTATCGGGAGACGCTACAATTAGTTTTGCATGTATAATTTTCCTAATTTTGTCAATCTGGAAGTTATCGTTACGTGGCATCCACTTCGATGTGTGACAGAAGAACGATTTGAACAGGTGTTTGACGACGCTGCTGTCGAATGGGTAGTTAGCGCTTTTAATTAAGAGCCCGCGGCGACAACTGCTTTCTAGCACATTGTTTGAATGAACATTATTTTTAAAGAAAGTTTATAACTGAAACAACCGCAAACACCCACAGGTAAACCACATACAGATAGTTTCCATCGCATTGTTTAAAATATCTTGTTTTGTTTATTGTCACTTCAGTTTTTTTTAAACATTGGGCAACATTATTCTTCATAGTTTCGTTTTATAGTAATTTGTATGATAATTATTAGGGTTTTAGTGCGACGCAACAAGATAGGTATGTACAATGAGTATCGTACATTGTGCGTGGTAGGTTCGTATAGCTGAAACAACAACAAATACAACATTAGTGTCTTCCACGATCAGGTGAAGTTTCCTCCGCGATCAGGTAAAACGAATAGCACGTTTTTGTTACAATTTCACGCGTCAGTGACAACCTAAAATTACACACCGAACATCAAACCAAACCAGTCAACATGATAACAGCACAATCCCAGACTTACTCGGCAAATTATGTGGCTTGGATTAGTATCATCGCCCGATTTCTCCTTCAAGGAAAACTGTAGACAAACTCATGAATTCGTATCTTATGCTAATTCTTGTTAGCTCGTGGTGTGGGTGAGGCGGCTATGCGATTACCAACATCGGGAAGTGTAGCCTGTCAGCGAACCGGCAGCTAGGTGACCTCTGGTCTGATGACGTCACCACGAGTGCGCCCGAATGACGAAACAGAGGCATTTACCACCAGCCCTAGACGTTGTGCAAAACCTCGTGCATTCGTGGGCGCCCGAACATGGATCTGTGGGTTCCTCGGGTCTTCATGTTATACGGGGTCAGGCCACAAGTTGAATTTACGCGAATGATTTTGCAAGGGAGAACATGAATATTTAAACTTCACTCCAACACTGTAACATACGCATTTCGCCTTTCTATTATCGCAAGAAAGGATATTGCTTGTCATTGGCGGTAGTTCCGTTTGGTCATAGGACTTATTTAACGAAGGAAGGAAATTCGGAAGCCGAATGAATGGCTGTCCACAGTTTGCTTAGTTGATTGATTGATGAGGTTACTTCCATGTTGATTAGGGGTCAGAGGAGGACACCAATTCATGGAGGATTCATCAGTTATTGTTATTTTTCATTACAGAGAAACACTACCTCGTTTATTCAGTGTTTATATCCCTATCATTATGAATATTTTCAATATTTGTAATATTTGTAGATATTTAGAATGGTGCTTCACCCGCTTGCTGCGAATTTCCCTGATCATTAGATAGTTAGCCACCCCATGTAAATATTTCAATATTAACATGTACGCAGCACACAGCATTGACACATAAAGAACAGCCCGGAACACAACACACATACTAATGTACACAGCACACCAACGCAGCCCCAGTTTCCTTCCCGCTCGTCATGGAAGCGTTTCGAAGACACCAGTGACGTCACACGTCTCCAGTGACGTAACCGCCAGCTGCAGGCGGTCGTACCATGATCCGTCCCGCCTCCCCCGACCTCCGACCTTCAGTGGCAGGGGTCAGGCGGCTCGCGCGATGAGCAGATTGTCTCGGTCGCGCCACTAATAGACCGGCGGCATACGCAGCGCACCATTACTATGTCTGTGGCCAACGCAGCGCACTTTCACTACCGTCGACAGACGCTTAACAAGTGCGATCCGCGTGTCACATTGTCTTGGGAGTAATGCTTTGTGGTCGTCAGGTCAAATTATACGCTAGTTTGGTCATGAGAGGCGCACTGGTGGCACCGCGAGGGCTGCGAGGAACAGTGTTGACAGATGAAAGGGAATTTGACCTCAGAAGGAAGGATCACCACAACAGGAAGTACACCCTCACAGGCGTAACTGATTGCCTCATAGCAATTCGAAAGGCGAATTAACTTGTGGTTGGTTTTCCATCACAATTTAGATCAAGTCCCTTCTCCTAACTATAAGGAACCGAACTGCATGGTGGAAAAGCGCAAAAGTCATTATCGCTGGTAGTTCACCCCGTTGTGATGATAATCTGGCGATTTATTTTAGAATGCGTGCTGCGAATTTCCTGATCACTGGATAGTTAGCCACCCCATGGACCATCGTCGGAAGTCGGGGTCTCGAGGCTGGTATAAGTGTTGATGGTATTCATTGAAGTTACGTTACGTTGCGCGAGGGGGGGGGGGGGGGGATGGTTTACAGACACATAACCCCCTCAAACGCAGGGTAACCACTAACCAGAACTTAACATAGGGAGGGGTGGTCAAAATTGACCAAGGAAGCGTAACGTTGTATATGAACGGCCCATGGTCGCATCTCGTTTGCAATTCTGGCTTCAAGGCCCCCTTTCCGCTGGCATTAGTACGGACAGAGTTTACACAGCCCTCGTCTAACCGGTTTTGAAACAAACCACGGCAGACAACCGAAGCAGTTGGTGGTGTGTTATTTTTGTCAAGCACATGCCACAAACAGGAGAAGCTATCCATTGTCAGTTAGGCAGTGCGGTCCCTCTGAGGACAAGCAATGCAATGCTGGCTGGGACGCAACATTACACCAACGATAATTATGAATGTGATTGTGAACTTGAAGGTGAAGCCACACAATGTGCATGTGGGAAGATGCCAACACTCCGTCGTCCGGCAGAAGAGACTAAAGTCGTGACCTCTGACCCGTGTCTTGACCTGGACTGTTTCCACCACGAGATTGTGAAATCGGCAGTGTTGGGGCTCGACCACACGACACAATTTTTGCATGCTTACATCGAAATTGCCTATTCAAAGTCATTGCACAAGCGGCTAGCGCACGCAACATGTTTCTACTTTCCCCTTTCAGGCACAATTAGCCATATTCTCAGCATGACATGTTCCAAAAATGATAAGGCCCATCTTGGCTAAGTTTCTTCCCTAACCACTTGTTCGATTTCCGTTTGACGTGAGATCGTGGCGCAGTTTCTGTAGCAGGTTCAGTAGGTAAGTGGCCGTTCATTCTAAGAGGTCAGAGGCGGGTCATGGTACCGGCAGTCAGGTACGACTTGGTCGGGAATTCGGCGCAGTGTGTTCAAGCTTGGGGTCCAACTGGCATCGCACGGTGACAATGGAAGGCAAGCACGTAGAGCTCGTTCTGGGCGCTGTGCTGTGTGCTATTTTGTATTATTTTGATCTATTTGTTTTCTATTTACAGTCTTCAAAAAATGCATTTTTATGTATATTATTCAGCACATCACCAACAGTGGTACCCTCACTGATTGTCAGATGGACAATAAGTTACCGGTATAAAAATTAAAACAGTAACACAACGGCTTTAGCATAGTACACAAAATGGAGTAGGCGTTGCATACATCAGTGAGTACAAGGTGAACTCCGCGCGTTGCTTAGAACTTGGTCTATTTCAAGTGCAGGGTGAGCGAAGTTTGTGAAAAGGGCTCCGTACTTCATGGTAATGAGTATTTTGTAGAAACTTCGTTTTGAATTAAGTGGCACTCTGATGTGAATAGGCTGCGTAGTCTATATGAACTACATGGTGCACTGTGTGTTGTGCACATTATATTCAAAGCTTACGACACATCGTGAGGATTCGTATCGATTTGCTCGCCTTCACGTGCTTCGATATTTCAATGTGACCACGCATGAATGGGAATACAAATGAACGAGTGATGACCAGACATGTGCCTGGATCAGTGTTGGCCATGGGACGGGCCGGGCCGGTCCTATGGGTCATGATGGGTTGGACCGCCAACGGGCCTGGGCTGGGACTGAATTTTATGGAAATAAATGGCTCTGGATGTGCCTGGGCCAAAAGATGCAATTATATCAAACTTCTTCGTAAGTTCACACATATTTAATAATAAGTTAATAGTTATACGTGATGAAAATGAAGTTATGTCTTCAAAACTGGCTAATTATTAGACAGTTCAGACATTGTTTTAAGTAAATATGCTAGGATGATAGTATTTTCCCCAGATAACTGCACGCTTATTGCTTAACCTTGATGTGCTGGGCTGGGCATGGGCTTAAATATTATGAGGTTGTCCGAGCCCGGTCTGGGCGTGGGCTTGGTGCTCAATGGCCCGGTATGGGCTGAATGGAGGGCTGACGGGCCCATGGCGAACACTGGCCTGGATCTGGACAGCGATCTATGGTGCGTGGCGACCTTTGTATCTATATTCTGACTAAAATAAAGGTGATACAGCACTAACTTGTGTTGCCACTTATTTCGTCTATATCCCTCCTGTGTGTTTGAGCCTGTTTTGCTTATTTTATTATCAAATACTACGAAAAAAAACTGGAATGGTACCTGGATCCAGGATTCAAATATCTCAGCAAGTGAAGTTGTTGTGTAGAAATGTAGGCATGATTCAATTAAAATAAATCTGCAATACATCCCCCAATCTCTACTCTACAATAAATAAATAAATAAATCAATCAATCAATCAATCATCAATCATCAAACAATCAATATCTACATGGCCGATGTCAGTAGACACACTTCCTTTAAAGTGTGCAATACTGTGCGTGTGCGCATTCCCAAACCTAACCCCGGCTATATACATTCCGGCATAACTAAGGAAGTCCCCAGGCCCATAGCAACACGTACCAAATCACCATCGAATCATTCGTCTTGTTAACCGTGGCTAACAGCGGTGGGTCGTGCGGGCATTCCACGACCAAAACCGCATCTCAGCTGTTATAACACCACAACAGAGTGTCCGCAGCCCGGCGGTCCCCGCGGCTTCTCGGGCACGCAGTCCGCACCACGCGTGACACTTTCGTTTTCTGTGGAAACCGTACAAGCCACCTGTTAGGCTATTTCGTTGAGGCTTGCGCTGTCTAGAAGGGGAAGTGGGTGGCACGTCCACACACCTCACGCAGCATGGCCAACAATCATGTTGTTGTTTCACCCAACGGGCTATCGCCGAGCTCCGAGAAATGTATAGAAGTTGTGAGTTAGGCACTAGCTTCAGCATTTTATTAAAATATGTTTAAATAACAGTTTTTAGCTCCTTTCGAAACCATGGGTTATATTTAGGTATCGGCACTTACATGTGATTAATTTAGTGTTATCGCTCCTTTGCAGGCCGGTAGAAATGCTCGGGGGATTCTGTTCTTGGCTGAAGAGGCGGTCTTCCATCGACTTCAGGGGAAGTGTATCAAATCCATTGACGTAGGAACGTCACGGAAAGTGTGTGTGTGTGTGTGTGTGTGTGGTGCGGATCTCATAAGGTAGATCCACTACAAAGTTATCACGATATGTGTCTACGAGATGTGTTTCACGTGATAGGTATTTCTTAACAGTATACTGTATACAACGACGTTGACGTTGTATACAACGTCGGCAAAGAGACGGAATAACGCATGTCATCATTTGATATGAGGACACACGGGTAACAAAAGACTGCCACAGCCCCAGGTTACTTGACAGATGGTGTACTACGCAGTATGACGTCATAGGATCAGGACGTGTTACCGGATGGTTGCCAAGTTGTGCCTCAACTACTGGTGTCACTGCCGTACGCCATCGGACTATGAGCCATTCGAATTTAGTGGCGGCTTGCCTCACGCCGCCAGCTGCCCTGTGGCGATGTTGACGCGGTGGCGATGAGAGAGACGCACTCGGTCAAGTGGTTTTGACACTTGTGGCGGAGATAACGGATGTTTGAGGCCTGAGGAGATGCTGCATACAAGAGAAGCAGAAAACGTTTGGCCAGTATTGTCTTGGATGGATGCTTCTGCGCCCTGCAGGGTGCCTAATAAGTGGTTTCTGTCACTCAAATATAGGTTAAAGGAATCAGCTGCACTGGAGAAACTTGGGATCTTATGTGGCACTGTGGATGAAAGGAATACTTGCAGCAATGTTCTAGCGGTATGACGCCTGCTAGAATATTTGTGGTGCCAAACTCTAACACATCAACAGAATAACTTCGAATTTGCAAAAGGATTCCAGGTTCGGCTGACCCAATATAAATCCATTTAGAACGGATGCAAATGTAACCCTAAAAGACAAGTTTGTTCGAGGCAGATACAACATTTTCTCATATGCAGAAGAAAAATGAACTCCATCTTGAAGTGAATGTTCAACAAATACATTGTGCACCTTTTTATTCCGCCTGAATGGAATGTGATAAACTGCGATTTTGGTCTATTTCTTCCAACAGTCATCCGACGATCTGATTTCATATGGCCTCGCCTCTGTTGTCAGCTTGCAACCTACAACCCCGTGGGGACAGCTGCGGCGAGCTCTATGGCCATCCGCCGACCGGCTCGTCATCCAGTGTGTAGCGCTCAGCTCCGAAACTGGCGCCGACTCACATGTCAGAGCCCGCCAGGCCATCTGTTGTCGCGTGGTGTGGTGGGGCCGGCGGGACGGTGGAGGTGTGGTGTGGTGGGGCCGGCGGGACGGTGGAGCTGAAGCGATGGCGGGCAATGGAGCGGTGGTGAGCTGGAAGGCGCTGGACTGGCCTGATGGTGGGCACTGGGGAGGAAGTGATTTAGTCTGTGTTCGGTATCTGGAAAATAATCCCCGCTGGATAAATCTCCAATGCATTGGTATTGGACTGTACATTTTTTTTCAATAATCTTGTATGATTATCCAACATTTTCCAGATACCGAACGCAGGGTGAAAATGATAACGTCTGGAACGATGTCACGCTGGAATGGTGGCAGGCAATGCAAGACTGGAACGGTGGGGCTTGAACGATGGCTTGAGAATGGGACTGAACCGATATGGTTGGCTATGGAGCGATAGTGGGTCTGAAACGACGGCAGGTTAGTAAGCCGCCATCGTCGCGATGACGCGCAGCGGGTTGGATGCGGGAACGGTGGCAGGCTGGAACAATGGTGCACCATAGTGTCTCTAAACCGGCGGCGTTGGGGGTCAGTAGTGAGGATTTGGTGGTAAGCATGAACTTGCATGAATGGTAAGCATGAAGAAGTGTTTCAAGAACAATGTGTAACGTCACTGAGCTGGTTTTGAACATATGGAGGAAAAAAATGCGTCGGATGTTTGAAAATGCATTAGCGAAGGGGTTACTGGAAAACTAAGTTTGGCTCAAAGTTGAACGATAGATTGTTGCAATACGTACCGAAGTGCCCACCCGTGTGTCCTTGTTTGGTCTCTAATGGGAAACCAAACAATGAAATTTGAAACCATGAAAGTTTCCCCAATGAAACCCAAGTGAAGAACTGAGTAACGCTGAAATTTCGGGACCGGTGCAATCAAATCTGTTTATGGAGTTGCGTTTTTGTCCCAATGTGTTTTCCCGTTGTCCTGTCAACCTCTTGCAAAAAGAAGAAGAAAAATCACCATTCATCCTCCCAACGTTCCAAGTTTCAACTCACCCTGTTCCCACTGTCCCATTCTCTGCTCACCCCTAGGCGCTACATATCTCCATCAGACGATTCCCGAGCCTCCACGGGGCGGAGTTCCGTCACGGAGCAGATCGACGCGCCCGGCGCCCCGGAGGTCACGGATGGGTTTCCCTCATGTTTAAAATATCACCTGCCACCGGCCGACGGCCAAACAAAACCGAAAGTGGCCACCCATGATGGGGGTGAGAGTAGGGAGGAGCGAGGGGGGCGAGATTGATCAGCAAGGTGCTCTGATAAGGACTGGTGGGGGGGGGGGGGGGGTAGAAACGGTAGCATTGTGGGGAGTCAGTGGGAAGTTGACGAGCTGGACGTTGAAGAAGTTGAGTGGTGAAGGGATGTAGAATGCTGGAAATGGGGAAGCCTGGTCGAGGGACTTGTCATACTAGACCTGATTGCGGTGGTAATTCAGGGAACATGCATGACCGATTACGCCCACAATGATTTTACAGAAACTGTTATGTTGAATTCTCGATTTGGGCAATCTTTTAGCTTGTTTTATCAGTGTAGTCCGATATGTTAGTTCAAATTTTGGCCGAAAAGTTGAAGACGTGGGCCCTAGGCCCCTCCCCTACCGTACCTACGCCTATGTGACTATGCTCCTATAATTAAACCATAGAAAATATTCCAGAGGACCAGAGATTTTAGTCCACTTAGAGGTAGAGTATAGAACAAAGTTAAAAAGATCGCGACCACCACATGGTATACCAGTTTTTATATTTCTGCCCACCCCATGACATTTTTATTTGCATGTCCTGTGTATAATCAAATACCATAAACTCGAGTAAGACGCCGTGGTCGGCGATTAACAAGCGAGCGCGCTCTTAGTAAATGTAAAACGGGGTTTGCCGCTATAGTAAACACGCCAATCAGGGTTGCATTCTGGACGTGGCATGCTTCTTAGTAGAATTAGTTGAAAAATGTTTGATACTATCGAAAGCATTCCCGACGCGATTTACACGGAAAATTGAACATAATCGGTTCGGCCGTCACGAGATAAAGCAAAATGGGTGTGCACGTGCGCATGGACAGAAGCAGATGCACCCACCCCTGACTTGTGCAAAGTTCGTGGCTAATAGGTAACACAACTTTGAACACAATCGGTCCACCCGTTCCCGAGGTATAGAAAAGGGGTGTGCACGTGCAGATGCACCCCACCCATGACTTGTGGAAAGCTCGTTGCTAATGGGTCCCTGGCCATACGCTTAATTTGAACACAATCGACCCAGCCATTCCCTAGATATATAAAAGGGGTGTGGACGTGCGCACGTGCAGATGCACTTCACCCCTGACTTGTGTAAATCTCGTAGCTAATAGGTCCCTAAGCACACACCAACTTTGAACACAATCGGCTCAGCCGTTTCCAAGATATAGA
>JARFNZ010141781.1:0-10453 GCA_031763405.1 Balanus nubilus
TTTTCCATTTGGTCAAGGGGCCCTTCGAGCCCCTCGACCCAATGGAGGGGGCACGTGCCCCCTGTGCCCCCCCCCCCTGGCTGCGCCACTGCGTACGTCAATTTAACATCTTTTGAGAAGACAATGAAACAGCTTCGTCGGAAAACTTTTGAGATATATCGACTTCTGTGACGTCACTACATCCTGACTCTGGCCGAGAAGTGTTAAGTGTTTAACATCAAATTGCCGAAAATCCAGTTTTGAAGCTAAATGCAAATAGAAAATACCAAAAGACGTCAAATGACAAGTTCTACAAAATGGCTATCTCGGATTTTAAAATTTTGGTTATCTCGGAGTTTTGATCCCAAAAATGTATACAAAAAATATATTTTTGGAAAATGCCTGCAGAATCTAATATTAAATCATATTAGAAACCGGAATATATGAAAGAAAACTCGATATGAACTATCTCCATACCAAATTTCAAAGCTATATCTTTAATTTTGACGGAGAAGTGCCTCTGGGGTAACTGGTGATGCCATTTTTTTTACTTGCGATTTTGGGGGTTTTCTAGACCACTTACGAAACAATTAATGACACGACTGGATTTTTGAGATAATTCTTATTCAGAAACATTTGTCTTATTTACAAAAAAAATGTTTCTTCAAAATGTGTCCTTATTTGACCTTACCTTGACCTGATCTTGTTACAACCTTAACTTGATTGACTTCAGATGACAAAACAAACGTCACCATCGAATTCTTCATCCAAAACGACCCTTACAACATGTGTGTCACATAACCCACGTACAACTTTTGAGTATATTGGCTCCGTGACCTGACCTTGACCCGTACTTAGTATGAGGACTATACTCATATTGTACCTTCGCCTTACATTTGAGAGTATTTTGGCGCAGTTACGGCCTGGATTTATGCATTGTGGGTCTCCACGGGCCAGAACGCGAGAACACAAGATTTTGACCTTTGACCTGACCTTAATCCGACACGTGACCTCAATTTCGAAATTTTGAGCATGATTTAAGTGCGTCTCGTAGAAAGTTTTCGAATGCCGCCTCGCACGTCTCGCTGCGATCATTGGTTCTGGTGATAATCTGGGGGGAGGGGGGGGGGGGGTCATTTCTTGCCCCCTCCCCCGGTCAATGGTGTTCGGTTGAGACCCCAGTCAATGCGGGATAATAGCCTCAGTTGAAGTGCGTGACCTTTTTTTTAAAAAGTACTTTTACTATTGCTGTCTGTTCTTCGCCACATATGTGTCGCTGCGCCAGTGCCAGTGCCAGTGAGTCTGGCTGCGCCCACTCTCCGTCTCGGTGTGTAATCTTCCGCCTGTGTCCGGATGCAACCCGTCCTGCGTCTGGTGCAGCTCAATCCTGTGTCTGTATTAGAGGTGCAAAATTTCAATACCGGCAAACCGGCATGCCGGTATATTTTCAGTACCGGCGGTATTTATGCGGTATTTGAGCACATGTGATAATGCAATGGCAATGGCAGCGCCGGTATATTGCCGGTATTTTTGGCTAATGTGGTGGTGTGGTGTGAGGCCGGTATTCGATTTTAGGAAAACTATTGCATCTCTAGTCTGGATAGATGGTGCTGTGCGGTCGGGAGGGCGCTGAGTGTTCAGAAGGGCGGTTAGAATGGCGCTGGGCAGTCAGGGGGTGCTGGGCGGTCAAGAGATCGTTAAACGGTCGTAAGGAGGCGTTCAGAAGGGCACTGGGCGCTTAGGAGGGCGCTACGCAGTCAGTAGGGCGCTCGGCGGTCAGAAGGGCGCCGGGCTTTCAGAAGGTCGCTGAGTGGTCAGAGGGGCGGTGGGCTGTCAGAAGAGTGCATGTTGAGCTGTCAAATAACGCTTGGCGGTTAGGAGAGCGCTGTGTGGTCAGGAGGGCGCTGGGCGAACAGGAGGGCGCTTGGCGTTCAGAAGGGCGGTCAGAAGGGCACTGGACGGTCAGAAAGGGCGTTGAGCGGGTCAGGAGGGCGCTCGGCGATCAGAAGGGCGCTGAGCGGTCAAAAGCGCCCGGTGGCACTTCCGGGAGGGCGCTCATTTGGCAAGTTGTTGTGATTTGTATTGTGGGTGCTCAGCTAACATCGTGGGTGCTCAAATCTGGATTGTGGGTACTTCGGCAACCACAAAAATATAGAATACACCCCTTGCTAGGTAGACCCGTACTGGGGCAGGCAGCGAATACCGTTACAGCATGGGCACGTAACGCCAAACGCACCCTCTTCAAATAGCGTTTAATCGGCCCTTTCTGGAACTCTTTTTCAAACCTTACGTCTCAGGAGTATGAATTTGGCACCAGCTGATAGATTGAAATGTCATCTACAACTTGTATATTGGTATAAAGGATGCACTCCTCGAGCAAGTGTGAAATGCGCGGATCAATGATTTGCTTTATCTGCATATGGTTTGTGTTTTGCCTTTGTAAAGAATGCACGGTTATCCAATTTGCCCCCCTCCCCCAGTTAAATTTTCTTAAGATAGGCCCTGCTTTTAGGTCACATCACGTAATGAATTCCGTAAATCTTCAGTCAGCCCGTCCTAACCGCCGTGAGGGCAACGGCGGGGGTAATGAGACGTTCTAGCACCAGCTGCAGCTCCACAAAACGCCTCGTTCCCAACGCAAGCACCAGGTGGTACTCCCAGAGCTGGCAAAACGACGCCAGAGCATCCGCCAGGCAACAGACTCTCTTCAGATGTCTTCAATGTGTGCAATTTGTGCCAACTGAGAGTCAACACGGACTCCAATCCGGATCTGAGAGATATCCCCGGTCAGCTCACCGGACGCCGCCGCGCTGCCGTGGTCAAATCCGGTCCGCCGGGCGGTGACTTGGTCAGGCCCTACACGGTACACCTGACACCGACGCCGGTCAAACCCGGTCCGCCGGGCGGTGACTTGGTCAGGCCCTGCACGGTGACACCCGACACCGCCGCCGGTCAAACCCGGTCCGCCGGGCGGTGACTTGGTCAGGCCCTACACGGTGACACCCGACACCGCCGCCGGTCAAACCCGGTCCGCCGGGTGGTGACTTGGTCAGGCCCTGCACGGTGACACCCGACACCGCCGCCGTGTTCGACTCGCCTGCGCCGCAAACTCCACCACTATCCGATGACGCACCGAGATCAGCCATCGAGCCAAAAACAGCCCGGCAGCGGGCGGGGGTGGGGAGGGGAGGGGAGGGAGGCGGGTCTGCCGCCGTCTCCCGCAGCCGCCCGAGTCATTCCAGCCGCTCTTTAACTGGCTCCTCCCCGACCCAGAAAAAGCGCCGATTAATCACGGCGACAAATGCACTGTCCCAATCATTTAATAGTTCATGGCACAGTTAAGCAAATTGCTGGCAGACTAATGTAGGAGTGAGCGTCATTTATCGTTTTCACTCACAGGCATAGGCTGTGGAGATTACCGGGAAAAAACTGAGATGAACAGTTACAGACAGCATTCGGGACGATTCGCAGCTTTCAGTTAACGCTAATGACAGCGAAGACAATGGAGCCGTCGGATGACAGATCCTTATCAGTGGTGAGTGCGCGTCAAACCGAAGCTGACAGTCGCCTTCACGTTGGCTTTTTGTTATAACTGTTATGACAGACGCTCAAATCGTTTAAGCTGTTCACTTGAAATCCAGCATGCTAACGATTCATGGTGAATCGATTAACGATTCAAGAGCTAAATGTTTTTTTAAGAATCATATGTGAATCAGTCCTTTTCACGAAAACATCTATATGAATCATGAAAAGAACCATTGCCGTTCGGATCGATTTTTTTAAAATAAATTTAGTCCTAACGTTTTGAATGGACGGTTTTGCGAGATCAGAACTCGTGCTAAGCAGAGCTTGTTGCGCAGGTACTGACCCCTACTGTCCGATCAGGAAATTCCGGGTAGCCGGCAGACTTTAGACCGAGAGTTTATTAGACTGAGAGTAGAACAAATTAAGGGTTCTGAGTTCAATGAACCAGACCGTAGGTCTATTGCATTTCGCTTATACCCTCGCGAAAAGCATCGTCTATTAAAATACTAACTCGCTATCCCATTTGTCTATTGGTTGTTAGACCGTGACGTTATTTGGGTCGCCGCAACTATGGTGGCTGAAGGGATGACATCCCTCGTTTGAACAGTGCTGCCGGATGCCGTGAGGAAAAATCCCCCAGTTTCCAAGCTTAAGTCCTCTAGATTCCTCAAGACCTCGCTGTCATTCCTCCATATTTTTTAGAGATGAGGATTTTCACCACCAGCGGGGCCTCCAGATTGAAGAGATTGCACTTCATTCACATCCACCCGGTGCTTGCTTTAAAAAAAAAACGTATGCATACCTGAATGATCACGTGGCGGCCAGCCGATAAGCAAGTCCGAAAAAACTTTGACCGGCGGAGACACATCTGTTAAGGCACGTAAGTACATACACCCCCAGGTGCGCGTTTTTCCACGCACGTAGTTACACACACTAGAAATACTCAATTCATACATTTTCGTCTAATCCTAGTAGTGACTGCACCTAGCAAAGTGCACTTGCCCAGTGACTGATCCAGAATTTGGTCAAGTAAGGGGCAAATAGAATCTGTTTTTTTAGGCCTCTGTGGAGCCACCGAAACTTTATTGGCTGCGTTGGGGCATTTGCATTAGTGGGCCTTCTCCGACATCGGAAACATATATTGGCCAGAATAACACCTGAAGCCGACCATGCCATTCATATACAAGAATAAAATAGGCTTATGATTTGCGTTATCTACAGTCACCTCTATGTGAAAAGCAACCTCTATGTGAAGCCAACGTATCCACATGCATTTTCGATGATGTACGTGAAAATAAATATATGTTTACGTGCAAAAAAGCGTAAAATCACGAAACCCAATCATCAAAATTGCGAAATGACTGTACTGCTGTCATCTTTTAACTGTTCCAAGGACCAGACATCGTAGGTGTTTTTCAAAAGGCGTGGTGCCCGATGACGGTTTCACCTAAATTGAATATAATTTCACAGACAGAACCTCCTTCTATGAACCTAAACGCAAATTCCGAGATTCAGATTAAACAAAAAAGGCTTGGTCATTACAAAGTCTTACGTTTTCCAGTGGAAACTTAATCCTCCAGATTTTCCTCCGGAAACAAAAATCCTCCAGATCTAAAATTTATCCGCAGTCTTAAACCCGAATCCTCCAGATTTGCAGAAATACTCCGAATCTTGCAGCACTGCGTTTGAATACTCATCTGTACGTGCGAGGCTAACACACATAAGTATAACTTTGAGTTTGTATGATATTTACGAAACTTATCGACAAAAATGAGCGTATCCAGCGTGATTTTAATGAAAAAATAGCATTTCATCTTAATAAAAATAATATGGTTGCGAGACATGAACTCGTCCATTCTTTCAAGATCACGTCTTTTTAGGCTACTATTGATGACCCAAGAGCTAATGTTGATGAGCGACCCCTGTTAAGGTCATATGTGGTCACCCGAGGTCATCAACACTTTTTTGCCAATAACTTTTGATAGTTAAGATAGAGAGCTGAAAATGGTGAAAATCTGTTCGTCTCGTCAATACGCATCGACTCATATGCAGCATGACTAAACATGAGCTAATTAGGTCACCGCGTGACCTTGACCTGATAATGGCTGAAATTCTTGAAAAGTCAATATTTGGGAAATGTTGACCTTCCAATATTTGGGAAATGTTGATCATCTGGTGACCTTAATTTCAACCTGAAAAAAATGACAGAAGTGGTTTTGAAATGATCTTTGATGAGCTTTCGAACGCCTCTTTTTTCCGCTAAGTGTCATAGGAGCCGAGTTAGAGAATGGGTGTGTTCAAATACCTCCCCCCCCCCCCCCCCCCGGCCCGGGGCGGGGGGCGCCGAGCTCCGGCACGGAGCAGGTTAAGCACATCAAGGACGCTTTAAGCAATGATCCTATCAGTGGAAAGACGTTTCAAGAAAATCAAGGCGGTAAGATATGGAAAATCCGGGTTGTGTGCATTTTCACCAGCCCAGATAGCGCGTTTTGGGCGGAGCACGATGGCCCATGGCGACACATTATGTGCCTTGCTTAGTGGGGCATGACGTTGCGGGGGACAAAATTGCCCCCCTAATGAAATCATATACACGTTTCTGATGCGGGGGGGGGGCTATATGTCAGCACATAACACGCTTTGTTGTCAGAGCATATTTTAAGAAAATTTAACTGGGGGTGGAACAAATTGGATAGCCGTGCTTTCTTTACAGAGATAAAACACAAACCATCTGCAATTGAGGCAAATCATTGATCCGCGCATTTCACCAATTGCTCGAAGAGTGTATCCTTTATACCAATATATGAGTTGTAGAGGACACTTCAATCTACCAGCTAGTGTCAAATTAATCCTACTGAGACGTAAGGTTTTCAAAAAAAGTAGAGCGTTTAACTCCTGACCTGCTCATCGCCCTTTCTGACCGCCCAGAGCCCTTCTGAACGCCAAACGCCCTCATGTTCGCCCAGTGCCCTCATGACCACTCAGCGCCCTCCTAACCGCCCAGCGTTACTTGACAGCCCAACATGCACCTCATCATCGTCCTTCCGGCCACCCAGCGCCCTCCTAACCATTTAGCACCCTCATGACCGTTCAGCGCTTTTATAAACGCCCAGCACCCTCCTGACCGCTTGACGACATCTTGATCGCTCAGCGCCCTTTTGACCACCCGGCGCCCTCCTGAACTAACAGAGCCCTTCTGACCACCGAGCGCCCCACTGATCGCTCAGCGCCCTCCTAATCGCCCAGCGCCCTTTTGAACGCCCCCTTCTGACCACCAAGCACCCTCCTAACTGCTCAACGCACTTCTAACCAGCCGCTCAGCGCCCTACTAACCACTCAACGTCCTCCTGACCACTCAGCACCCTTCTGACCGTTCAGTGCCCTCCTAAACGATCAGCGCTCTATTGCATGCCCAGTGCAATCCTGATCGCTCACAAAGGTGGATCCAGCAAGTCGATTTCGGGTGGTTTGGGGGCCAACTTTAAAAAATCACAGAATTCTAGAAATTCACCGGATTTAGCTCCCTTATGAATGGATAGTTTATGTAAAACAAACCACACGAAAGTCGATTTCGGGTGGTTTGGGGGACAAATTAAAAAAATCACTGAATTCTAGAAATTCACCGAATTTAGATCCTCTATGAATGGATAGTTAATGTAAAACAAACTTCCCTGTATAAAAGTTGCTTGGTTCTTCTTTTACATCGGGGAATGTGTCATTCTTTGCCGATTTCGGACGTTTGGGGGGGATGGTCCCGCTTCCCCCCCCCCTCCCCCTGGATCAACCTTTGACCGCTCAGCACCTTCCCGACGACCACCCAGCACTCTTCCGACCATTCAGTGCCCTCCTAAACGGCCAACGCATTTCTGACCATGCACCACCCACCTGACCGCCCATCGCCTTTCTAACTGCCTCTCGCCCTTCTGACCGCTCAGCGTCCTAATTGCCCGGCGACATCCTGCCCGTCCGCCGCTCCCTCTCCGCCTGGAGCTTTCTAGATGTTTGGCGCCCTTCTGCCCTGCTTTTATGCAGCGGGACACAGTCAATACATGTAAATAAAGGAAAATCAAATGATAGTTGCATGAAACGTTCTAAAGCAATAATTGAAAATGCAGCTTTCAGTAAGATATTTTGAGGCAACATGTGAAGGCTATGTCACCAGCGAATGGAGCGCTGCGCCCTTATAGGAAACATAAATACCTAAACGTCGTATAAGGCGACAACAAAATCACAAAAAGCGCCCTTTGGTCGTCAAAGCGGCCTAAACTCCGTGTCAAAGCATGCTGGAAACAAACAAAAAATTAGTAGTTGCGCCGTTGCATCTTGGCGCCCTTAAAGACGAGCACCCACGGTCATTTTTTGGAAATTACACCTCTTCTACCTAGTGTCTATGGCCTTGTGCCGGTGCAGCGCTCAAAGTTGAAAAAAACGGGAACGTTGCATTGAATTAAGCGCCACTTCGTAGTGAAATCGGCAAAAATACTTTTCAAACAGAAATTCTAACCACGTTTTAAAGAATTCTTCCCACTTTTTTTTACAAAACATGTTGATGTTATGTGATACTCATCAAAATATTCGTAAATTAACAAAATATTACGGTTTAGGCTTATTTTGTTCAGGGTGGGCAAATTTTCGTAACGGGAGAGAGGGCAATTCTGCTGACTGCGGGGGCATTTGCCACCCAGGTAAAATGTTAAAATAGGCCTTGCACCAGAGTGAGCAAGAGATGGCTGCGCAGGGAACAATAAAATGGAGAAGAAGCGTGTACCGCTAACGTCGAGTCCCTTCACACGGAGCACCAGTTCAGTGTGGACAAGACACTCTACCTGGGACAGTTGGTAGATCCTGAGGTGACAAGGGCAGAAGTTGAACAGAGCGGGCGGCGGTGCGCCCCATGTCAGTCAATCGACCCGTCACCGGCGCACCATGAGGCTGGTGGTCTGGCTGTCTCAGAAAATTGGCCGCGTTTGGCGGTGGACACAACTCACTTCGGAAACCACTGCTGCATGACAGCTGTGTATTGCGGCCCAAGTAGATATGCGATTTGGAGAAAGGTGCGTTCTGAAAATGCCGAGGATGTTGCGGCTGTTTCGAAGGAGCTGTTCAGAGAACGGGGCCCCGTGGCTGAAATTTCGTTTTTCGTGTTTCGTTCCCTAAAACTAGCAGCGCTTTGCTGCCAATAGAACGTTCGACAGAGATTCCGTGCAGCGTATCGTCCGTCCAGAAACGGCGTCGTAGAGTGCAACCACAGGACCATCAAACGCGTGGCTGCACGCGGTGGAATCACTCCACTGAAGGCGGTGTTCTGGTGCAATCTAGCCGCGACAGATGTGCGGGACCCGGGCTCGGCACCAAGTACCAAGTGTTCTATCAGTGCCGTCGTCCAACAGTGTAACCCAAAGATCCGGCACCGTGTGAGGAGAATGGGGCTCAGGATTACCGTTATGGCGACCAAGTGCTAGTGAAGCCACTCGATGTACTACCCGCTCGACCACCGCTGGGCAGGTGACAGAAGTGGTGTGGAACAACACCGTTACGGCCGACGGAATACCTCGGCATGTACTGGATATTCGGCGAGTGAGGCCAGAGGGAGTAAGAGATGAAAGTGGACAAGTGAGAGAATGGGTGAATGAGTAGCTGATGTGATGTAGACATTAAGGGGACAAGTGCTCGGTGATGCTCAGTAATGCGCCGCACAAGAGTTGTACTATATCGGTTCGGGGATCGAGGCGTGAATAAGTGAGATAGTGCAGACGAGTTTGGGGTTCTGGTGTTTTTTGTGGATTGAATATATAGATTGTCACAATTTCATACATATATTCGAATAACCACAACGAGTATATCTATTGATTTTATATATTTTAATTATCATATAATCAAAACTAAATGGCCGACGTACACAGCACGCGATAAATTGCTTTCCTATTTAGTCAGTCGGGTCGCTGGAGGCATTTTCTTTGTTTACGCGTTCTCGTTTGGCTGAGAGTAAATGGTTGGTGAAATCCGGTATCTGCTTCTGATGGCCTTGTAATCGCATCTGGCTCCCATCATCTTATGTTTATCTTCAGTTTTCACACTACGTTTATCATCCACAAGAGTAAAAGCTACATGATACGTACGAAAGCTAATCAACCCAATACGATGAATGATGAAATTCCAGCTGGGTTGTCTACCGCTTATCCCGGTAGACGATAATGTATCAATAGTTCGTCGGACAACGCGATACCAATATTACATTTTACAACGAGATACCTAACTAAGCAGAGTTGTACTCGACTCAGATTTTTCCGACTGACTCGACTCTGACTAATTTCCGAAGGACTCTGGCTCAACTCTGACACAAGTGGTTGAACACAAGTTTTGATTCGGCTAATCTCTGACTCATTTACTTTTACCCCTGACTCAACTCACTCAAGGCGGTGGTCAAAGCTTCTTGAGTCGACGCCATAGACGCAAGGTTAACACGCACTGTGGAGGGGGTCTCTGAATTCAGGGGGGGGGGGGGGCCGAATATGCCCCCTCCCCTACAATCTCGGCTCCTATCAGAGCTCGAATGACGAACTTTGGCGGGGTGCATCGGGCGTTGAAGAACTCTTTAGTGTGCAATTTTCATGACTCTATGTAAATATTTTCAAGGTCAAATGAGGTCAAACTTGTAAAATTTTATAAAACAACGGCCTAAAAATCAGACCTTCATATTTTTCGCTCTAGCTCAAAAACTATGACAGCTAGGAAGAAAACAAAAAAAGCACTCGAAAGGTCTTGAAATTCCCTATCGTTATATTGACCTCAGAATTGACCTCAGTTCAATTGTTCAGGCTGCATAGCCGCATAGGCCATCAAAGGTCAATGACCGTTTTTCAGGGGAAAAGTTTTTCGCAACTAACTTTTGATCTAAAAACGACAGGAAAATAATTTTAGCACCATCGTGTTTCTCTCGTCAAGGCCCTTC
>JARFNZ010141792.1:0-10452 GCA_031763405.1 Balanus nubilus
GGAGTCGGCGCCACCCGACCGGACTGGCGGCGGCGGCGGCGGCGGCGGCGGCGGTGGCGTCATTCGGGAAATACTCCAGGGTGGAAGCTGTCCTCAGATTTTAGTCGGCGCTGGATGACCTTCTGTGGCAGTCATCGATGCTCGAGGCGTATTCGGGAGGAAACGGAAGATCCTTTCTTGCGATGACAAAAGTTGTTCGTTTAAGTGGTTGGTTCTGCAGCCATTCATCGACATTTATTCATCCGACGTATTGAAGTGTTAGAAAACTGTAAAATCGCACTCAGAGAAAGTCAAGCCTAATGTAATTCCATATTGAGCAATACATGGATTGGAGCAAGAGCTCCTCACGTTCCAAAGTTGATTGGGTGGGTCGAAGGCATTCTGAAGGCGATTTGTTACATGCAACGTCCATAATGCTAAAATCAAAACCTTTCGATGAACATGTTCCCTTTCCCCCTGTGGTGGAGGCCCCGGATTGGTCATTGGTCATTGTATATGAACGTTCATCAAATTTCAAGCCTGGTTGCATAGTTAATCCTTTTCAGTATACGATTCATCGGTTTGGGCTTGTAACATGATCTCATTACTTATAGGACACATTTTCCCGCAAACCGCATGCCATACTGCTGCATCGGCATGTTGCAGAGCGCTGTTGCGTTTGACATGCCATTTGAGATGACATTCCTAACTACATGAATTATAGCGTCCCACACGTTTAAGCGCAACAATGCATGCAAGACAGACTTAAAAATGCAAAGATTATTTGTCGTAGATTCTGAAAACATCGACTGGCTATCACAGTGGTTTATAAATGACGTAATCACGCTGCTCCAGAGTGCATCCATCTCCTAACATATGTTCAGTCCTACAAGTTTCCTTAATTTTATTGGACATGTATTCGAACGAGAGAAATAATAGACGTAGGTATTTAACATGTTGCCAAGCAGCCAAGGCAGAGATGGTTATAGAAAGCACCCATCATAGCATTGGAGTCTTAATGTGTGAGGTTATAGTCGACACAAAATAACTTAATAATTACCAGTAAGACGTCGTGGTAGGCAATTAACAAGCGAGCGCGCTCTTAGTAAAGGTATGACGGGGTTTGCCTCGATGGTGAATCCGCCAATCAGGAATGATTTCTGGGCGTAGAATGCTTCCTAATAAAATTATTTGAATACATGTTTGATGACTATCAAAAGCATTGCTGACGCGATTTACATCGGCACTCATAAACTCAACAGGCTTAACCGTCCCCGAGATATAGGAAATGGGAGTGCACATATGAATGTTCATACCAGTGCCCGGAAAGCTCATAGCTGGTAGTTCTCTACCTACACACAAAATTTAACCACAATCGACCCAATCATTCTTGAGATATATAATAAGGCCTAGGGGTGTGCAAGCGCGACGTGCAAAGACACTCCATCCGTGACTTATGGAAAGGCCACAGCTGATGGGGTCCCTAATGACGCACCAAATTTGAACACACTCGGCTCAGCCGTCCCCGATATATAATAAATGGGTGTGCACGTGCGCACGTACAGATACATCCCACCGCTGACTTGTGGTAAGCTCGGAGATAATTGTCCTTACTCCCTAACCACACACCAAATTCGAATACAATTGATGCAGCTATTCCTAAGACATAAAATGGGGTGTGCACGTGCGCATGTGCAGTGACAACCCACCCGTGACTTGTGGAAAGATGAATGGATGTTGCTATGGATCACTAACCACATGTTGCTAATGGATCACCAACCACACATCAAATTTGAACACAATCGGCCCAGCCGTTACTAAGTTCCTGCGATAAAACTATTTCCTACACCCATCACGCGGCTCGCGCCTCGCGCCGTGGTGGGTACCAACGTGAGTCGATTTTGGTCCCAGTCTCAGACAGGGTAGGGGTATAGAGCAACTCGGCAAAGAAGACCGCCTATCAATCAGACGTGTGGTGCAGAGATCAAAGCTTCTCAAAAGCGTCGTTATGAGTTGGGTTGGGTCGGGTCGGGCCGTTCCTACTGAAATTTTCCCCATATACCACGGAAGAACTCACTTCGCGCTCGTTTGTTAATAATAGAAGAAAATGGAAAGCGAAAATGGAAGAAAAAGAAGTCCAAATTTTCGTCATTTAAGCGTGGTTATGATAACTTGAGTATGTGTAGAGCAGTACAGTCAACAATGCAAATGACGCTGAAACATTCTTACCCTATAATTAATGGCGTCGCCATCTTCCGCAAATTGGGAGGACGAAACATCTTAAAATCGATTCTGCTGATGCGAAACCCATATAGGTGTAATGCTAAAATAAGAAGAAGTTCTGACTTACGAGGACGCGACCCGCCCAAACCCCTGGGATTTCGTCATCCATTCTAATAATTATGGCTACCTACAGGGTGTTTCAAAACAACTGCAATTTTTCATCTAGCTATTACGATAAGAAATATTTGCTTAAACTAGGAAAACTGTATATGCCGGAATAGAGAATTTCGTGACAAATTTGAAAATATATGTTTTGTTTCACTTACTAGTGTTTGTCATATACAAAACAGCTCCCGAACATGGGGCACGAAAAATTTGATTTTTTCGTCAAGCGCATTTCAATCCGAGAGTTCATCGCCATCTTACAGTGAGGTTACCAGCTACAAAATTTAGTCACGTGCTTCGATCCCGTGACTCAAACAATAGGTATCCATGGAACTATGTGGAAATGCATTTATTTCCATTTTATCTCTCGCTCGCTCAAAAGTTGATCCCAGTTGTTAATCTCGTAAACATCAGCCGATGAATAAGAAACTTGATTGATCTTGGAATATGAGGTCACTATATTTTCTACATGGCTGTCGGAGGATCTCTCCACAACAATATTGAGTCTTTTTCAAAAATGTTCCCGGCAACTCGGTGTTCAAACATCTAATTGGTAGTTTTAGCGTCATTAAGACAATGGAAGGGACACACCATCACCCCTACCAAATTACACTCTCAAACACATGCATACCAATACCAAATTACAACTTCCAAATCTGTCCACATTGGAGAGGAGTCTACCAGGGGGTCACACAGCTCACGTGCAGGTTGTCATCCCAACACCGCCGAATCCTCTCAAATCGTTAAGTGTGTATCATTGCACCAAGGTCTACCGATTTGCAGCGTTCCTGAATGAATGGCTCTCGCGCAATTGGATAGGGTTCATCTCAGGAGGGGGCACCCCATTGCACGTGCAGGTTTTAACCCCAATGCGATCATAAACACTCAGAACCGTCATCGGAAGCAGATACCGAATTGGAAGCCTACCGAATTGTAACGCTTTATGAGGCTTGATGTGGCTGGCGATGGCAGGTGTCGTCATGCATAATGCGATGGCACAAGGGGCATGATAGGGGGCACCCCATGCACTTGCATGTATTGACACCAGTACGGTCAAACGGGCGCATAGTTTCACGCATTTCTCGGGATGTTTTGCTGAATCACGATATCGAACCACGTGAGCAAAATTTGTGTCTGGTAACCTCGCTTTGAAGTTGATGATGAGCTCGCGGAGTAAAATGCGCTTCGCGAAAAAAAAATACCCTATAGTTTGAAACCACTTTTGTAATGCAAAACACTAGTAAGTGAAACGAAACATACGTTTTCAAATATGTCTCGCAATTCTCTATTTAGGCATGTCTTGTTTTCCTAGTTTAATGACATATTTATTTACGCAATAAGCACATGAAAAATTGCAGTTGTTTTGAAACACCCTGTATAACGGATATCTACGATTTTTTGGCACAAAGGTTGGATGTTTGTCAAACATGTTAAAAATTGTTGAAGGTCGCTCAAATTATGCACATAGAAAGATCAATCAATTATGTATGCACCATGAAGAAATGATACAATTCTTGCAGTATTCAGTTGTCAGGAATATTTTAACAAAAACGAGATCCCGTGCAGTTGTGGCCAACTTTGCCGAAAAACATCCGTCCTTGACGGAAATTCAGCTTGGGCCCAAGTTTGAGATACCAGAGCTTCAAGAAAGACTGTCTACCACATCTTGAAGAATCTTGAGACTCGGGGAAATGCCGCGCATGCCGACAAGGGAAAAAGGAAGTCCAAAAATGACCAGGATGGGGCTGAGAAAAAGTGCCTTCTTTTGAAAGCTGCGAAGGGACGAGTGGGGATTTTGTTGCGTGTGCTGGCCTCGTGGTTCGGTGTTATCTTCCAGTATGTTGCGAAAATCCTCAAAGAGAACAAGATCGAGTATAGAAAGATAAAAAATGATGCCCCTAACCACGCTTGAGGAACAGAAGACGCAGAAAACATGTCTTCGACAGCCCTTCCGTAGTCAATTTTCACTGTATGTGAATTTGGACGTTGTCATGGACAACGAATATATTTCCCGGCCTCAGGAACTGACGTGCTGGCTATTGCTGGCTTCTACGTTGTTCCTGGTGGGGATGTATCCAACAGCGTACGATTCCGGTCTGTGAGAAAGCTTCCTAAGGAACTGCTGGTTTCTGTGGCCATCTCCTCCAAGGAGGTGTCATGACCGGTTATCTGCCCCAGCCGGACGAAAATTGGTGGAGACTCCTACCACCAGTGATGTTTTCAGAAGAGCCTTTTCCAGTCCATCGAGTAACACTACCCTCGAGGTGGGTATATCTTCAAGCCCGACCTCGCTGCTGCCCAGTATGAGGGAGAGACGACGGCTCTGCTGGAGGCGGCTGTTGTGCCCTTCATCGCACGTGAGGAAACCCGCCCTGCGTACCTCAGCTACGATGAAATGAAGGACTTCACCAAAGGCATCACCAAATAAGGAGATTACTAGAGGAGTTGGAAAACGACATTAGAGCAGCAGCTGAAGCACCGCATTCAACGGATTCTGCGTTGGATCAGAGAGAAGAGGCCGCACAGGATGATGGAGAGGGTCCCGGCGCGCGTGCGCCGTGCTGTCCGACTTGGTCTGAGCAGTGTTATTCACAGACAAAATGTGGTTGCAATCGTTCCATCCTGTTCCTGTGTAAAGTTTGATGGAGCTGTGATCAAGAACCTGTGGGATATCAGAGGTTAAATTGTGTGCCAAAAAATAGTAGACACCCGTTATGTGTTCGACATTTCACATAGGTTCTCATTTACATAGAGAATGTCGAGGATAGGACTATAAGTAGTTATTCGACGACGCACAAAAATAAATTTTCACTTCCGTTCACTTGTCATTCTATTCTTCCAAGTAACAGGTTAGAGCATTCTGATAAATTAACAGTATGTCTCATTTATTCTGAATGAGTTAGGGCCACCTAATTGTCGAATCACACTGACTAATGATTCTGTCAAAAATGACAGGAGACATACATTTCCATTCACAGCCGTGGGCCTTGCCTACAGAATTTGGAAACACCAGGCTACTCTGTAATTGAGGGAGAGTCGACCCCGCAGGGTTGATGAATAAGCTTCGGAAATTTGGGATTTTCTATCGGTACTGTACCTAGACCAAAATCCAAAGTCTTTAAATTAAAAGTTATGTTGCTAATTAATGGTTTGCATTAAACGCGTGAATGCGGGTAAAACGTACCATACATCTGATCAACATCGACGGCCGACGGGTAACTTGAACACATGAACACATTTTTGCATCATTTAGGCATCCGCGGAAAGCGAGACGGTCTTGCAAAATATCTAGGAGTTTGCTTGAAAGAAGAACACGTGTCGATCTGAATGTATGCGTGTTAAGGCTATTGGCGTTATTCCTCAAACATGGAATAATAAAATTTGTATCGTCTTCAAACGCATCATAGATAGCCATGTCACCCCAGGAAGCATAATAAGATATGGACCGTTGCGGTGTTGCCCTGGCCCCGGATGCACCTCGGCTACTCGATCTGGTATCCCCCTGATTACCTGTTCAGATTTCTTAAGAGATAACGGACATCACCGCACCTCTGACGCCAATCCGGTGAGCCTTCTGCCGACGGGAGCGCCAGAAGCGCCGCTGAGCCTGCCGTGCTGTCCAGAGCGGACGCCGCCGCGCGCACGCCACTGCTCCCGTTTGCATGCGTTCATGAACGGCGAACACGATTACCGCGCACGGACGCTGCCGGAAAGTTCCTCCTCTCGGGCCTGGGAATCGCCGCTCAGCCCGGCCAAGGACACCGTTTTTACTATGAACGAAAGCTAAGCACCGTCAGCTCCGGCACACGCGCGCCCCCAGACCTTTCACCTGATGAAATTCGTGTATCGGCGTCCATGCGCCGACTGTCGGTGGGCTGGTCTGTCTCGAACTCGACCGTCAGTGGGCTGGTCTGTCTTGAACTCGACTGTCAGCTGGCTGGTCTATCTGAAACTTGACCATCAGCTGGCTTGTCTGTCTCGAACTCGACCGTCAGCTGGCTGGTCTGTCTCGAACTTGACCATCAGTGGCTTGTCTGTCTCGAACTCGACCGTTAGCTGGCTGGTCTGTCTCGAACTCGACCGTCAGCTGGCTGGTCTATCTCGAGCTCGACCGTCAGATGGCTGGTCTGTCTCGAACTTGACCATCAGCTGGCTTGTCTGTCTCGAACTCGACCGTTAGCTGGCTGGTCTGTCTCGAACTCGACCGTCAGCTGGCTGGTCTGTCTCGGACTCGACTGTCAGACCGTCAGACGGTCGGTGGCGCCATGAGGGCGGTGCTACACCGCGTTGGGGCGGGCTGGGGGCGTCCGCGACCGTCCTGGCACCTTCTCACGCCCGATGCCTGCTGCGGTCACCAGCGGGCCAGAGGTGCCGCCGGTGGCCCTTTGGCTCCGCCGCCGCCCGCCCTCCAAAAACAGCATGGCGGCCGGTGCCTGCCGCCGCTGCGGTGACCTCGTCACACACGCGGCGCCGCTCGTCACAGGCCGTGAACCGACCGTATGAGAGGACAGCGTCAGGCGGTGCGGCGTAATCGCCTCGGGGGCGCCACGATTGCCGCTGCTAATTGCTGCGCCGGGTAGAGCACCGGCCGCGGAGGACGCCGTCCACAGACCGCAGCGGGTGTTAGAGGGTCGTTTTCCGGCGTTCTTCGGGCGTCATTTAATTAGCTGTACACACGCGGCTAGTGCGCCACCCACTGCGGTCGGTGGACGGAGCGGTGTGACGAGGAGGAGAGGGGGGGAGGGGGGAGGGGTGCTGTCCAACACCGCGGTGTACAATTACGGGTTGTTGAAGACGGGCGCTGCAGACAGCGCGGCAGCACACAAGCAGAAGCTGACGTGTATTGCGATATTTACTGACGTACATATCACATCAATCAGTGCTGCAACCTTGCAACCGAGAGAGGAAAAACAAGTAACAAACCAGCTTGCATTGGACACAGAGAGGACTGACATCCAATGAACTAACTCGCATTCGATGCCGAGAGAATGGACGATCAAGTAACCAGGTCTCATTCAGTATTGCGAAAGAGGCAAGCAATTAGCCAACCCACATTCAGTACTGAAAGGACGGACATCCAAGTAAGCATCTTTCATTCGATACAGAAGACCTTGTCCTCGAGAAAAACCAGATCAGACATTTTGAATCAAAGCGGACAAGAAATTCCGGATGCCTCAGTCATCTGCCAGGGAAGACAACCAGATTGACAACGGTTGATCTGGATTGGTAATTAATTTTCCGCATTTATCATTCTAAGCGTTTCCCTTCAAAAATATTATCTGTAAAGGCTAGCTATCAGTGCGTCTAACAGACTGCCACTTCGACTTGGGCCGCCTGTCAGCCGACAGTCAGCCTGCGTCTGATCAGGGAGGTGCGGCTGCACGCCGCGCGGTGCCGCCGGCGGCGGCGGCTCGCTGCACGCTGCTGGGAGCTCGGCGAGGCGGCTGACACCGGTGACGGTGGCGTGATGGCCGGCTCGGGGCTCGGCGGGCCCGTGTCGAGTCGTTACACCGCCTGTCGTAAACTGAGAGCCGCAAAATGGCGACCGGCCGCCAGTCCGGTTTTATCGGTGTCCGCCCGGCCCGGCCGCTGGTGATGATTGCGCCGCTAATTTGGAACCGGTCCGCGGCCATCAGAGAGATCCGCGCGCCAGATAGGTCGCGCCGCGGCCATAGCGACGCGGCGGGGCGCGCCGCGACCGTCCGCACCGCCCCCAGACCGCAGCGACGTCAGGTGGACAAGGACGAACACTGATGAAATCTAGTTCGAGGAAATATTTGTCTTGGTAAATTAACCCACGCCACGTTGCAGGAGGAAGGGGCGCGAAATGGCCCACCTCAAATTTTGCAGTATATCCGAAGCTAACTCTAATATCGTCACCAAACTTTGCATACCCTTTTTGGTTTTTCAAATCAATTATACACATATTGACGAAATAAAAATGACGACCACATAAGAGTACGTCAGTCAAAAGTTCAAACCGACGACTCGAACCCAGGCCTCACTACTGGGAAGCACAGCGCTCTCCCTGCTGAGCTGCAGGGGCGGGCTATCGAATGGCGTTTCATTTTTTTTTTAATCGTCCTAGTAGTTGCGGAGATCGTAGGGGGGGGGGCAAAGCACCCCCCCCCCCAACGGCGGACAGGGTTTGGAAATAGTCCGACGGGGCGCTGGATAATTATCTCCATAAACGATCCTTCTTTTGAAGAATTTCCGAGTCAATAAAATGATGTGCATTTTTGTCCTTCATATCATAAATTTGAAGGGCATTGAATATATGCGGAATGGGCGCAAAGTGACGTTGCAGTCCTCGCACCCTAAAACACCAAAAAACAAACAAGAATATGTGCGGCTTATTTTGTCTTTTTCACCCCTGGAGCACACCTACCTTTTGGTGCTGGTCAGTTTTCCTTTCGGACAGGCTGAAACAGAGGGCACCATGAGTCACGAGTGACCGATCAATTCGAAGAATACTACCAATTACTATGAAGCTTCAAACACTCTCATACCCGAACATGTATCTTGGGTTGATTTATTGACTTTTTCAAGATTATCAGTGCCTCTGTAAAAAAAACATGATGTAGTTATTTTCCCTTAAGTTCCTTGCTTGTTCACGAACTGCAGTCTCCGTGGATGAATCTCGTTTTCCACCAGTGACGTCTCTGTAGGTGTGTAAGTACATACCTACCATCTAGGTATGTGCATACCTACCGTCAAACGAGGCTGTTTGAGAGCTGACAACCTTTGCATGCCCACGATAGACCCACCACCACCTGGCCACCTGGCATGGGAGCTAATGTATTATGCTCCAGTTCTGTGGCAAGTGAAGCGGCAAAACAGGCTCCAATCAAAGTACAACTGAACTTTATGTGAACGCTGTTCTACAGAGTTCGGTTCTGTTGGCTGCATTGAGTCGAGTTAAAACAAATGTAATTCTTGCACTTAGGCAGTTACATTTTATTAGATGTTCTAATAAAATAATGCTTATTTTTTTGCTTCTTAAGCACCCTTCATTTTTTACACCACACATTCCCTTCTTGACATTTTTTCTCGAAAAGTTAATGTAATGCAGCATCGCAAATACGCGAACTCTCGTGAAAGGATGGCAGAAGCACGTGATGATGATTACTTGCCACAGAAATGACAGTAACATCTACTGGCTGCGACATTCCCCTTATTTGTCCTCATTAGATTTGAGTTCCCAGTAAGCCATCAATGTCTCGATAGTCGCCTGTTTGCTAGCAAAGGAGATAATGAAGGAAAATAATATTATTTGCCTTTGAACTTCGAAGTGCGTGACCAAGGAGCCAGTGACGGTGTCGGAACCCGTGAAAGTAGATATATGGTATGACACTGAAGCAGGTGGATATCAAGATGGACGACATGAAATAGGGAATGCATGTGGTGTGGAGACCTTGGTACTAAGCGCCATCTTCTTCCTTTAAATGCCGCTCCTGTAGCTCAATAAGAAGAGCGTTGGGATTCCCGGTAGTGATAGCCCGGGTTCGAGACGTATCGGTGCTCGCTATTTGCTCCTGACCAGGATGGTCTGCGGTCAGCGGCAGCGGCCGCACTCAAGGCTAGTAGACGTCAGTGAGCGGGGCGGGCCGTGTCCGGCTCTGTGGGGCACGTAAAACGTTCGGTCTAAATTCTGCCGGCTACCCGGAATTTCCCGATCGGACGGAAGGAGTCAAGACCTGCGCAAGAAGCTCTGCTTTGTGCGGGTCTGACCTCACAAATCCGCCCATTCAAAAGGTTCGGACTAAATAAATAAAAATAAAAGAATTTGTAAGCATGGATTATACGGCGGACTGCTTGGGCAAACAATGAAGTGGTTATTTATCCAATGGAGGCAGCAAATAAAAGCAGGAGCAGTTTTAAGTGCAACATTTGTACATGCAATGAATAAAGTATACATAGTTAAATGACGCAAATGGGCTCACACGTTAATCACATTTGCTATTTTGTCCGTGTATTTTTCAAAGCGCGCAAAGCCAAAAAGCATCGGATGGCCCTATTCGGGGGGGGGGGTGATTCGGGCCCCCCCCGGAGGGTTTTCGTGTACCATTCATTCAATAAGCACCC
>JARFNZ010141803.1:0-10450 GCA_031763405.1 Balanus nubilus
CGCGCCGCCGTTTTTTCGCTAGCGTCGAAAAACCTTCGGGGGGGGGGCGTCTAAACGCCCTCCCCCCCCCTCCGGCACGGCGCGGGTTAATATCACCTAGTGGCATAAACTTGCCAACCCTGGTATGGGTACAACAAAATGTTTGTACATTTTGAACAATTTAATGACAGCAGAGACCGTGCTCAGGTCAGCTCTGGCAATGGGTGGGACTGGGCGGGAGCAGTGGGTGGGAGCCTGAGGGCGACTAGGCGACAGCGGGGCGGCGGCTGGCGGGGTCGCGTGGTGTCATGTCGGATTTATGAGTGTGCCCTGGCCCGCTCGGTGTTTCCAATTAGCCGGAGGTCGGCCCCACAGGCCCTGCGGCCGGCTCGGTCTGATTCGGGTCCCACGCCGAAAGGGCCGCGGTTTCACAATGGGCCATTTCATCCGTCGCTGTTATGATGATATCTCGGCGCTTCTCGTTAGATGCAGCGGCGACGGGGCAGCGACGACCGCAGTGGGTTACGACAGAGTGCATGCGCGGCATGGCGGTATGCCCCGCTGTGATCTGCGCATATTTCCGAGCCCACTGGCCATTTGACCGCGAACCGGGCCCCAGCATCAGTCCAGGGTGCCGCGGGGGTCCCGTTCGATGCAGATTTAACGGCCGCCGCAACCCTGACGCGGCCGCGGCCGACGCACAAACAACACATTGACGCCCACTCAACACCGAGAGTACCACCGCCGCGGCCTGTCGTTCGCGTCAGATCGCCTTTTCCTACTGCGCGCCGCCTTCGCCTCTTCCCGTAGCCGCCTGCCGCCTGCTCGCTGCCCTGCGTGCTCCGGTCATCTGATTGGTGGCTGTCAAGGGCAAGCACTGGGTCACGCCGACGGCGGAGTATAGCCAGGGTCAGACGCGGTAAAAACTGACCTCTAAATCACCCTTCAGCCTACCCGCCTCTCTCTCTCTCTCTCGTCTCGGTCCAGAAAGAGCGTGGAGTGTCTAGGAATGAGTGCCGGATATGCGGGAGAGTGTCGAGAGAGAGAGAGCGGCAGGAGAGAGGAGGAGGAAGAGGGGGAAGAAGACTTCGGAGTGGTGGGTGACCCTGGGTGTCGGCCGGCCGGCCGCGGGGCGGAGAGCTACCGTCACGTCACGCTCCGGCCGTCACGCGGGGCCTCCGCTGGGCCGTGACATCGGAACCAACATCGGGACCGCAGGGACAGCCCGGGGACCATGGAGGTCTCAAGGCGGGGACAGCCGGGGACCATGGAGGCCTCAAGGTGGGGACAGCCGGGGACCATGGAGACCTCAAGGCGGGGACAGCCGGGGACCATGGAGACCTCGAGGCGGGGACAGCCGGGGCCATGGAGGCCTCAAGGCGGGGACAGCCGGGGCCATGGAGGTCTCATGGCGAAGACAGCCGGAGCCATGGAGACCTCGAGGCGGGGGACAGCCGGGGCCATGGAGGCCTCAAGGCGGGGACAGCCGGGGCCATGGAGGCCTCGAGGCGGGGGACAGCCGGGGACCATGGAGGCCTAGAGGCGGGACAGCCGGGGACCATGGAGGCCTCGAGGCGGGGACGGCCGGGGTCAGCCGCGCGTGGTGGGGTGTGATGGTTGAGTTGGCATGCGCTTGCTACGGTAGGTGAGTTATATGTCGCGTCACTGTGTTATGACACTGTATGCTATTGTTATTGTTTAGCGGTAGTTGGTTGTCAGGCGGACCGATTCTCATGTAGAGAAAACACGTAAGCAAATTTATTGTGAATTAAGTTGAACGCTGGTGTGGTAAACATTATTGGCAGTGCTGAATGCTGCACCCATGAGATGAGTCAGAGTCAGTAAATGAGCGGCAGCCGGTGTTGATAACATACCTAACGTAAACGGGGACCTTCTCGATGTATTTAACGAATGACTTTATCCTTCCACCTCGGACTAAAGCTCAGAACATCAACTAAAGAACCGCGTCAGCGCAAACCATGCAAGCTAGAGTGGTGCGAAAGCTGTGAGAGCAAAGGGCGCTGTAACCACCATCGGCAGTGCAAAGCACATCCGCCGTCCGCCGGCCTGGCTGGCCGGAACGGCCGACGGCAGGACGCACCGGCCCTGTCATGGATATTATACGACACGCTTTCTACGCCGGTGGAAGTGGGCTCGCGCCGGGTCGGGCGCGGTGAAGGTGTAATTGAGGCGGAGGTCGGCTGATTGCGTGACCACGTGAGACACGTACCTGACCCTCCTTGGCAGCAGATCTCACGGTGCAGCAGCTGCATCCCTGCAGCAACACAGACGGCGGTCAGCGAAATCTGGCGATGACTTAAATCTCGTAGCTCGTATTTACTGTTTACCTAATGTTGTTCGCATTCACTCGTATTCATCACACTTTGAACAATATAGTTTTGTGGTCAATCGCTGCTCAATTTTCAGTTCGTGACCGGGACGATGCCGAGGTCACAAACTGGAAATTTTGAACGCGACAGGGAAACCACAGAACAACTTAATACATACCCAACCGCAGCAACATGCTCAAATTAAAATCAAGTCTAAGAAATTCATTGATATGTGACGTATGCACTGACTATAAAATGTACCGTCTAAAAACAAATATGTTACTGTTCACTTTCGTTATAACATGTGCGTCAATGGCAACCGATCATCAGTCATCAGTCATGATAGCGAACTGATGTCTAGTAAATGTTTGAGGTGGCAGAGCGAGTCCGCTTCATTTCCTAAATATGCGGCCAATCAAACGTTTATTTCCATTTCCTCCGCCTCCAACCTGCGAGTAAAGCCACATAGGAAGTCAAACGGACCGTCAGCGACACCAAGCTACCGGTCGCACTTTCTATGACACCTGACGACGAAGACCGGGACCCGAACGCTTCCTGATGACCTTTGGTCACCCCAGCAACCCCCGACATCCCCGACGACCGGACGGTGGACGGCGGACGCCGTCGTTTCGTTTCACCGCTCACCGGCCGGTGGTCACATGGGGTCACCGCAGGTCACCGCAGGTCACCAGAGGTCACCGCAGGTCAGCTCACAATGACGGGGCCAGCGGGCGCCGGAAGGTGACGCCACCGGTGTGAGATTGTGGCACGTGTCGCGCGCTGGGCCGCCGCCGCCGGCCACGGGGTCACCGGGTCAGACACGAAATCGCCGCCTGCGCCTGAGACGCCGTGCGCCACGGCTTGGGAAATCGCCCCACCGCGCTACTGGGCTGGAGCGAAGACATTTGAATGGGCTCAAGGTTTAGAGACAGACAGCTGGGTTTAGATCACACCATGAAGATGATGGGAGACCGAGAGCTTATTGAAGAGTCATGATAGTTTAGTCTTCACTACGGGGCAGAAACTGACCAGAGAAACCATTTCAAATCACTCATGATACGAGTACAATCCCAGTTTTGCTTTCCCTACATTCCTTAGCTCCTACGACCGAGGCCAAAGCCCCGAAACCCGACCCCTGGAACCCTGCGCCCCAATTTCACGCCGTCGCGTCATAAGCCTTCACCAAGGACATATGTGGCGGGCGGTGGACCTTCGGCCGGCCGCATCCTGACCCTTGGTCGAGCCCATCCAGCCGAGACGGGCCCGCTGCCAGACCACCACCGCCAGAGCACCACCGACGCGCCACCGGAGCACCACAGGATCACTACCACATCACTACCGGTGCACCACTGGATCACAGCCGGGGCACCATCAGGGCACCTCCGAATCACCAGCGGGGCGCCACCGGGGCATCACCCGATCACCACCGGATCACCGCCAGGGCACCACCGGATCACCACCGGATCACCACCGGAACAACATCGGATCACCACCGGATCACCAACAGGGCACCACTGGGACACCACCGAAAGGCAACCAGAGCACCTCCGGCACGGAGGCAAGGACCATGTCCACAATTACTCGCACAATCCATCAGGCAACAGGCGGAACGGCGGAACATCAGGCGGCGGGCGGCGGGCGGTGGGCGGTGGGCGGTGGGCTGTCTGTGGTTCAAACGGTGACCGGAAACGAGTTTCCGTACCGCTGTGGTCCAGGTGACATATTGCGTGCCTTGCCCGCTTCGCTGGAGACGTTGAGACCTATAGACCACCACCGCTATAACCCCTCCGCCTTCACCGCCACAGCCACCGTCGCTGTCACCCTCGAATGTCGCCGTCGCCGTCGCCGTCGCCGTCGTCGTCGTCGTCGTCGTCCCGTCGCTCTGTCGCTCTGTCGCCTCAAATGACCAATTTGACCATGTGAACACGAGTGGCCGGCTTCCAGGGCCGCCCCTCGGCAGGGATCTCGGGGTGAAGAGCGACGCGGGCCGGGCGGGTCGCATCCTCAGCTTTCTCCAGCGGCCAGAGACAATGCCGCTCCCACGCCCGAGGCCATGGGAACAACACGGCAGCGTCCGTCCCGCTGACCCGACGACCCCCGCCAGCCCCTCCCCCCGCAGGACGAGCGGGGAACGGGCGAAACGAGCGGGGAATGTGGGCTCTTCAGGGGAGCGCAGCGGCGCAACGTATTCGCGGCTCAACTAGTGGGAACTGGGAGTCGAAAGGACGGGACTCTGCTCATCTCCAGACAGAATGGGATTGGACGCCTCAATGAGAAGCTACTCCTCGCTGCCCATTCATGACGATTGCATGTTCTGAAACTGAAGCAACTACCTTGGCGCGAGTCATCTGTCAGTTTCGGATGAGGTGAAACCTGGGTCAGGGATGGGTCGGAAACCCTGCTATTGAAGTGTACCGGTCACGGGTGTGGCTTGACTCTCCTGTCACCGTGGTGATATAATGACAGACCCGACCAGCCGCCGCCGCACCCATCGCTGACAGTTACCTGTCACGTGCCCCTGGATCATCGCAAGGTCAGCTGCCACCATTCATCACCTTCACACGTGGATATTATCGCGTTCGGAAATGAAACAATGGAATGCGGCCCCAGGACACGGTTGACAGCGCATTAATTCAACACTGAAAACCGCCATCAAAGTCACCCAATTACAGTTCCGTTTGACCGACTTGCGCATGGCTTGTGTAGCAGAATGTGTGCGTAGCAGTTTTTGCCACTTCGCACCAACATCGTCGCCTATTCGGTCGAACTTTGTGTTTCTCTGTTACTCCTACCTACGCCTGGCTCGACGCACATATTTGGAAGGCGCCTCCCAAGCCTGACAGCCGCGCCAGAGGTCGGGCGGGCCAGTTCGAAGGTCGGAGCCAGCGGGGGCCCAGTTTTCCATAATCCACCCATCTCATTTTCACCCGACAGGGGCGTCACGGACGGGGCGGCCACAGGGCGGACAGGGTGGTAAGGACTCAGAACGGCTGGTCAGAGGCCACAGGGCGGACAGGGCGGTCAGGACTCAGAACGGCTGGTCAGAGGCCACAGGGCGGACGGGGCGGTCAGGACTCAGAACGGCTGGTCAGAGGCCACAGGGCGGACAGGGCGGTCAGGACTCAGAACGGCCGGTCAGAGGCTACAGAGCGGACAAGGCGGTCAGGACAGCTAGGACTCAGACCAGTCGGGCAGAGCGGTCTCGGAACGTACAGGACGGTTCCGGCTGTCACAGAGCACCAGTACGGTAAATGCGCGGTCACTGAGCGGAACACATCCCACCCCGGAAGGAACCACCAAGCGGAACCAACTCAAACACCTGCTCAACGTCGTCCCCGGACTCCGACTCCGACTCCGACTCCGACTCCGGCTCTGACACCTGTCGCTCACCGGTTCAGCGGGCTCGAACGTGCCTCCTGACCGCCGGCCGGCCGCCAGCCGCCGTACCCGCGACGGAAGCCCTGCAGCAGGTCCGGCTGGGCAGCGGTTACCGAGGAGCTACCACCTGATGCCGGTGTTGAGTGGACCGCCGCCGCCGCTATGCGGTCACCCGACCCTCGGAGTGGGGTTTCCTCCGGTAAACAGGGGTCATTACATCGAGACGTGCGCGGTGGCCACTCGAGGACGCGCCATCGGTCATCATAGCCCGGTGAAGGCAGGCGCGGCCGCCCGAAACAGAGGCCGGCTCAGCTGGATGCCGGACCTCAGACTCGGGGCAGCCGAGGAAAAGTTGGATCACAATGCTGTAATTGTTTCAACTATCGGTCATTTTTACGTGAATAGCAATTGATACAAGGCTAAACAGTCCAGCTCTTTGCTAAGCGTTTCTTGAAATCAAGTTGCATGTGACTCTAGCCCTGCGTTCGGTATCTGGAAAATGTTTGATAATTATCCCAGATTATGGAAAATTTCCACAGCCCCCTATACACAGGGCCACAGAGACCATGTCTTAGATAGCATTACCCATGTCAAATAAGCTTTCAAAAACTTTCCGATTAAGTAGATAAAGGTAACTTGGTGGGGTTGTAAAAATATCTTCTTTGTATATGAACCTCTATTTCTATTCTATTTCACCTCTCTAACCCTGCTGTATTCGGATTCTGCCACCCATGTTGGCCCATCCTCCGCCCCGAGTCAGTCATCCCCGCTCCGGAGGCCAGTTGGCCCATCCCCGGCCGCAGGGGTCAGTCGGCCCATCGTGCGCCGCGGGGCGGCTGACCTCGGCTGCGCAGTGACCTCGCCACACTCGTCGGTGACCTCCGGCGGCCAGCCGATCGGAACAGCTGACAACAAACATCCAAGGCCGCCCCCGCCGCCGCCCCCGCCCATTACCGAGCGCAGTCCGCGGCACGCGCCACGTCGGAGCTTGCAGCTAATGAGAGCTGCGGCGGGGGGGGGGGGGCAGGGGGGGGGACGGCTGTCACAGCTGTGAGGAGCGCAGGGTTGGTGATAAACATTCTGCCACAGAGCTGGGAGCTGAGGGCAAGGGAGGGAAGAGCAATGGAAGAGCGAGGGAAGAGGCGGGAAACAGGAGGATGAAAAAGACAAAAGACTGACTGAGAGAGTGAACGAATGATATGATGCGACTGAATGGTGAACTAAATGAAAATGAGTTACGTGTACTGACTAGCAGTGGTTGAAGTGTGCTTCAGATTAAACGAAAACATCCGAAACCAGATAGGCCAGCGAGATCGGACCCAGATTCGATACAGCACCAATCCAAACCTAGCCGAGATGCTCCGGATTAGCTATCGCTGTCTGACAGTCGGGACCCAGAGCTCTCAGCTGGAGATCGCTTCTTCAGCTCTCCTGACGGCCGCCCGCTCCTCAGGACGAACATATCCCTCCGCACTTCGGCCGCCTCCTGAACGGAACGGCCACCGCGAGACCCACAAAAACGGCCCGAACCCGTCTGAATGCGGTGACGAGGGCCGCGATCGCGGCGAACGGCACAATAGGGACGATCGCGCCGCAGTGACCCGTCTGACCCTGACCAAACCGGGGGTATTCAGGCAGCACGGTCAGAATCTGACACCCGTCTGACCCCCGGGCACGCCGGGCACGATAACAGCCTCAGGCGCGCGATGCGTGACCACCGCGTGACCTCTGGGTGACCTCTGGATGACCTGTGGGTCATCTCTGGATGACCGCTGTGTGGCCAGGTTGTGAAGGTTAAAGATGCGCATTTGGTTGATAATGGAGCGATCGGTGGATGTTTGCCGCTCAAGTGATGGTTATACGTAAGCATTTACGCTGATCCTGCTGAGGTCCCTAGCTATGCTTCCATGCCTGCGGAGGGATCAGTCCTCACAGTACTCCTGCCGTGGTATCAGTCCTGCTGCCGTGGTATCGGCCCCCCTGCCGTGGTATCGGCCCCCTGCCATGGTATCAGTCCTGCCGAGTTATCAGTCCTCCTGCCGTGGTATCGGCCCCCTGCCGTGGTATCGGCCCTCCTGCCGTGGTATCGGTCCCCTGCCGTGGTATCAGTCCTGCCGAGTTATCAGTCCTCCTGCCGTGGTATCGGTCCTCCTGCCTGGTATCGGTCCTCCTGCCGTGGTATCAGTCCTGCTGAGGTATCGGTCCTCCTGCCGTGGTATCGGCCCTCCTGCCGTGGTATCGGCCCCCTGCCGTGGCATCAGTCCTGCTGAGGTATCGGTCCTCCTGCCTGGTATCGGTCCTTCCGCCGTAGTATCAGTCCTGCTGAGGTATCGGTCCTCCTGCCGTGGTATCGGCCCTCCTGCCGTGATATCGGCCCTCCTGCCGTGGTATCAGTCCTGCTGAGGTATTGGTCCTCCTGCCGTGATATCAGTCTTGCTGTGGTATCGGCTCTCCTGCCGTGGTATCGGTCCTCGTGCCGTGGTATCGGTCCTCCTGCCGTGGTATCAGTCCTGCCGTGGTATCAGTCCTGCCGTGGTATCGGTCCTCCTACCGTGGTATCAGTCCTGACGTGATATCAGTCCTGCCGTGGTATCGGCTCTCCTGCTGTCCTCCCCCTGTTGTGGTATCGGACCGCCCACCGCTCCGATTCAGTCCAGGTTCCGGCCGGCGGCGTCGGCAGTGCCTATTGATCACACGCAATGGCCCGATTGGTTGCAACTATGCCGTGTTGCGCAAGCGGACGCTGCCAGGTCCGGGAGCCGCGGTGCTTCGCCGGGCTTCTGCCTGAGTAAACAGGGACAAACAGGCGGCACGGCCGTGGGTGGGGACGGGGGTGGGAGGGGGGGGAGGGGTCACGCCGTGGGCAGAGCGGGCTGCGGCGGGATTGGTGAGGATGTTTCACGCATGGTGAGCAGGAGTCTTGCGAGCCGTGTGGTGCGTGGATGTTTGCGCCTAGACTGGACAAGGTAAATGTGGTAGTTTGGGGGATAAATCGACCATTGCGAACGGAGTTTTGAATAAATGAGCAAACAGGGCGGTCGATTACGGAATTGGCTCGCCTCCCGGAGCGGGTAACCTCGTGAGGCGCCCCTCCCAGCCTGCGTTACGCCTGACTCGCCTGTTAACGACCTGCTGCCTCTCAGCTTTGGCAGCTGCGGGAGTCTGGTTCGTGTCAGTGACGTCACTAATGTGCAGCCTTCACTCCCGAGGCGCTGAAGAAGCACACCACTAAAACCGACATTAACTTTTTCAGGCGTTTATGTCAGATGATCATCAACCGTCTTCATTTGTCTGGGTTGATTTAGGCCCCATCGACATTTAAATTTCTTGGGCTTTGTTTTTAGACCGGAGTCGATCACCGATGGTCGTATCGAACAGTCTCGTCATGACCATCGGCGGTGCAGTTAAGCTGATTACAGTCCAGCGACAAAGAGCGAAAAGCAATCAGCTAGTCAACTCACTGTCAATATCTGCCGAGGACAACGCCACGCAAGGTCCATGTATGGCCGAGCTCGTTGTGATGTTGATATTCAAAACATTTCCGAAACTGTTTGGTGTGGCCATTGAAAGCAGTGCGTGTAAGTGATCTTTCAAACAAAAGAACGACGTGGGTGTACCTACCAGTTTCGGCCCTGCGTGAAACATACGTAATATCACCATAACTCTGAATATGCGGACATTATCATAAAACATCCGGCCAGACAAGCTCTGATTCACAGTATAGCGTCTCAGCTGATGCCGCTCAGCGGGGGAGCTGCTGTTGGTTCAATGCTCATTCCAGACTCAACAGCCGAGCCGTTTCCCTTGGTCACGTCAAACCCAAATAGCCTGTCCAGCTCCCACTGAGCTGAAAAACGGCCGTCCTGCAGGCGACACTCACTTCAGGCAGTTTGTTCGTTATAAACTGCGGTCAGACCAAGACATTTCGGCCGGCCGATAGCGTCCGAGTTGGGAACTTTGCCACTCAGCATGGGTTAGTGTGTCATCCAGGGCAAGTGTCATAACTCACCGAGAACGTCCCCTGAATGGGCAGGCGAGTGGACCCGAAGAGGCGTCTTCGTCGTGGGGCTATAGAGTGGTGGCTATTTGTGGAATTTTCCAAGTTAGGGTTACAAGAATTGGTGCAAATGTGGCCGTGTTGTTATCGTGAGAGTAGAGTGGTTGTAACCAGCTTGAAAGCTGAAGTTTGCTACTGCCATGGAGTGTACATTTTTTATTGAACAGCACACAAGGAATAGCATATTGGACGAGACAAAATGGCGCCTTGAGAAAAAAAAACACGAAACAGAATATGAATTGGCCTGACGTGGTAATTCCGAACAAGACTAGCCAATTACTCTGAACAGATGATCCTACATCTGATCAAGATGACCCGACCAGAACTCGTGATCTAAGCATTTGACCTGACCCGACCTACTACCCATTCAGCTGACCTAACCTGGTCCACCCTGAAGGCGAGGGTGCGGGAGAGAGACCAGCACTGCCTTCCGGTGAACTGACCTAGCTATCTGTCACCGGAGGTGACCCCAAGTGACCTGTGACCCAACTTGTGGCCGCTGCTGGTGGTGAAAGCTAGCTCACACCGTGAGTTACCGCAGAGGCAGAGGCAACGCAGGCAGCCTTGAAAAGGCTCGGTGTAAACAGCCCTAGAGCGACACCACCACTGCCACACATCGGGGAACGAGATGAGAGGAGAGGAGAGGAGAGGAGAGGAGAGGAGAGGAGAGGAGAGGAGAGGAGAGGAGAGGAGAGGAGAGGAGAGG
>JARFNZ010141825.1:0-10448 GCA_031763405.1 Balanus nubilus
TAGAATCTTCGCTTATTATTTTACTATCATCTTATATCACTCTTTTACGTTTGTTTTGATTTGCATGACTAAGGGCAAAGAATAGCCACAGCTGTTTTGTGGAGTGCCTGCTGGTGTCAATACAAGTCAGCATTCTGCAATCGACCACCAATCCGAACGATGCCTTCTTTAAGAAATGGGTCCAACCTAAAGATGCCGCTTGAGAGACAAACATGATTCCCGTCATGCAGTTCAGCAAGCTCTTGTGGAAACGCGCGTGCCTGGACCACTGGCGGATCAAGAACGGTGGTTTGAGGGCTAAATTTAAACAAGTTTCACCAAATTTGAAAAACTCATCTGATTTGGCTTCCTTATGCCCTATAAGGCAGTTTAAAACAAACATACCTTAATACAAGTTTATTAGATTTCCTTCTAAATTAGAAAATATGTCAAGTTTCGCCGATTTCAGACGATTTCGGGTGCTAAAGCTCCTGCCGCCCCCCCCCCCCTTGGATCCGCTAGAGCCAGGAGCATCGTTTATAAGTAAAAGAAATCACTCTGTAGGCAGACTTGTTAAGGATTCAAAATTGTCAGAAATGATTCAATCATGACTATGACTCACCGGCAAACATGAATGATTCAATCATGGTTCAATCACACAACATTGCCACTGGTGAATTATTAATTCACAGTGACTCACTGGCTTACATGAATCATTCATGAATGATTCGTACAATGAATCATTTATGAATGGTTCATTCAATTAATCATTCACGAATGATTAGATCCGGATAATTATTGATGCGAAATTGCAAACATTGTATACATGTGCAAACATATGTATACACTGTTAAACATTGTATAACAGTGTATACATTTGGAATGAGGGTCTATACAGACCGAATAAAGGTGCTGAAGTGATTTTGACATGTGGTGAATCAGTTCCATTCTCCATTATGAAGGTGAACTGTCTTCTGTTTAATTTCTCTTGTCCCCCCAAAAATAATTATTCATTTTGCTGTGGATGATTTTATCACCCTATGTTACTTGTATGAATGATTCAATTAATGTTCAGGACAATATTGGGAGGAGGTGAATCGATTCATGAGTGATTCACATAATATAAGAATGCTTCATTCAAAAGAATGATTCAATTAGAATAATTTACAAGTCTGCCTGTAGGTCCTAGGTTCGGATAGGAGTCGTTTATGTTTCCCCTCCCATTTCATATGTCAGCTCCCCATGCCAAACTGTGCAGACCGTGATAATTTGGTGGGAACCTCCCCTTGTTACCGCCCGGTAAAGCCCCTCTCCCCTTGCAATGGTCCCTCTTCTCCTCTCCCCCTTACAAGTCCCTGCAGCGAACCGCAATTTATGGACGATCCTTCATGTCATTTTGCAGATGCAATATGTCTTCTTTTAAATAACTGAAAAAGTGTTTAATATCGTTTTTCTGTGGTGTATTTCATACATCTTCCCTGTACGTTTTTCACAAGGGAGATGAATTTGTAGCATTCACGTTCATTTTCATGGAAACATTAAGACCTGCTGTTAACAAGAGCCTGGGTTATGTTTATTTGCTGAAGGCATGTGTGAGTGATAACCGTAAGATATACGTTCACATCATCTGCATATTGCGGTGTTACTATGCTTACGTTTCATTATGCAAAAAAGATCTCGCCAGCCGCTACGTTTATACTAATGTCTAAGAAGCTTGTATTAACCTAACGGCTAGAGGCTAACACAAGTATTTTTAATGTTTCTGGTTGGTGGTTATTATTGTCTCAAGTTAAATGCTAAATAGAGTGGTTTTGTCAGCAAAAGTCACTTGGATGGGTGTTCACTGTTTTGTCAGAACGATCGTGATCCATTGACCCGAAAGATGAGACTACTGGCCGATCAATCAACGTGTGGCCAAAAACTTGACCTTCCTTCTTCATTAAATGCAATTCATCATTGGAATCATGTACAAAAGCATTTTCAATAGCTGGAAATTGACAAATGGAATCTTCTGAAAATATGCACAATCTCACATCTTGTCTTATATTGGAAAAATTACGCTCCTCAAAAACCTCAGCAATCAGATCGTTTACATAAAATCTGTCCGGGCGAGGTGGACTTTTCTTCTTGCACTGATAGTGAGCCGACCACGAGGCGCCGGAAATCCCCCGGGGCGAGTCGCCCGATCGCCTGCGACTCGAGGGCTGCTTCGGACGACCGTGGTCCGAATCAGTCTCTGCGGTCAAGGGGAACCGAGTGTCCAGCTGATTTTCTGATAGACAGCGACGGGGAGTGGTGGTCTGGTAAGTGGTCTGAATCTGGTGCGGTAGGGGTGCTGGTGAACTCAGGGCCTTAGGGGGTGGCTGTTCCCCCACTTCAATCTCTGCGGCGCAGGCGAGGCCAGAGGCGTGACTAGTCGGTGGCTGGCGGTTGGAAGGGGTGAGGAAGGGGGGAGGGGGAGGGGGGAGGATGGATAAGGGACGGGTCCGGAGGGGGGGGGGGGTCATCTGATGCAAGCCATGCCCGTGCGGTGAGGGACAGGAGGCAGGGACTAGTGCGGACCGTTCTGCCCCGTGCACGTCACCACGGAGCCAGCACGGCACGGCACGGCACGGCACGGCACGGCACGGCACGGCACGGCACGGCACGGAGCGACACGGCGCGGCACGGCACGGCACGGCATGGCACGGCACGGCACAGCATGACACTGCCAGGCCCCTGAGTCCAAGGCCAGGCAGGGTCGGTTCCGGGTCTGTTTTATTCTGCAGAGCTGCGCGCTGAGGTCATAGGAGATAAATCCAACGTCGTCTTCAACACTGTATCGAAAAGTGCAGACCGAAACCTATTGGTCAAATCGCCAGCGCAAATGTCACCAAGCGTAGTCGAAACGTGACCAAACTGTATCCGTTTTGTTGCAGCCAAGTGAACAGTGGGTACTATATATATAATACATTTCCGTTTCGTTTTGGCTCCGTTTGGCGAGGAACATTTCCTATTCGAACCCTGAGAATCTACCCTACAGCTAAGGAGTGTCTTTCGAACGCGGCGAATACGTGGAAACGGTATTATTTTTATAATAAAATCGTGGATACAATTTTACACACTTAAAGTTTTGAGGCTTTTACGGCTAGACATATTGACTTCAAAAGGAGCTCGCCGCCTTTTACACAAAAGCATAGCTTGCGCTTTATCAAGATAACCGTTTCGAAATCACGTGTCCCACTGACGCCAGAAGAAGGCCATTCGAAACCGCTGCCGTCATCGCTGGCGTCATCAGACCAGAACCTCTGTCCGCCTGACGTCTCCCGATCAGACATCGCTCGTACCGCTCCACTGCAACTGTGCTCCACCGACCCTCGCCCCGGCGACCCCCGTGCCGTGCCGTGCCGTGCCGTGCCGGCGCGACCAGGCGCGCGGCGGGACGGCGCCGGTCTCGGCCTGACCGCTGTCCGTCACAGACGACTGCTGTGACACGCCGCCGGCCAGCGACGCGACACAGAGCCGGACCGAGCCGCTGCTGCAGCCAGCCGGGTCTGCAGAGTATCGGGCGTCCAATGGGGACGGTGGCGGCTGGCGGCGGCGAGCGGCGGTCAGAGACGCAGGCATGCGGCGTTGCTCGTCTCTGCTCGGCGCTGCGCAGCTCAGCACGACTCTGCGCTGCACTGCGCTGTGCGGCGCTGCGCGTCTCTGCCTGATGCGACACTCTGTTTATGGAGCGGAGGCGGCCGAAGCCATGCGGGAGCGGACCGGCGCGGGGCCCGACCGGAGCTGTGGTCAGTCCAGTGGACCGCGGCGGGCCGGTCCGGCCGGTCGCGGCGGGATACCAGAGGTCATGTTACAGTCGTATCAAATCCAGGGCAGGTCTGAGTCCGGGAATACCGAGTATCGAGTCCCGGTATAGACCTGGTCCGGGGTTCAGGATCTGCAGTCCGGTCCTGGTTGAAAACATGGGGTTATTAGTCCAGGCCAGGCCTTAGTTTCGAGATCTGTGGTAACTAGGTTATTTCATGGGATCTATAATTCCGGTCAGGTTGACCTCGTCCGCGGAACAGTAACACGCAGCCCAATCAATTAATACAAAGGAATTCTGGACATTTTAAAAGAAATCGCTGAAACAACATGTGATGCGGAGTTCACACGAATGCAGAATTCGCACTGAGGATGGCGGACGCCATGACGCATCTGCCACGCCCTTTACTTTACTGTGTTTAATCCCGATAGATCGAAATTGAATTTAGTTTGCAAAATTCGAATTTGACTTTGTATTTGAATAAACCAATTTGAGTTTCGATCTGTGGGGCTGTCGTACTGTGAAGAGACCATGGAAGACGCGTTTTAGCGCCCGTCACCCGCAGTTTGAACTAGGGACTTGTCTAACATGGTAAGTGGGGGGCCAACCCCCCCCCCCACTCACGGATCCAGCCCCCCCACTCGAGCCAAAATTTGTCCACTGCACTGGGGGGCTGGCGCGGCAGGTGCAAGCAGTCCACGAGGCATGCCTCCCACATGGTTAGTCGGAAAAAAGGAGCGAGGTCAAGAAAGTAACGTTTTAAATTCACGAAACCAGAGCAAGGATAAAATAAAATAAGCAACGTTTATCTTTGTTTAAAACCAGAAATGTCGATTATGACGTCATCCTTCGGCCCAAGGCCAGCTGCGGCAAGATTAATGAAAGTGTAAAAGATAGGGGTAGGCGGCAGTGCGTCCCTAGCATCCAAAGCCAAAACATCCAAAACTCACCGTCTACACTGAGTGGGCCACCAAAGTTCCTTCGCAGTGGTGGCAATGGTTTGAAAAGATTGTGTTTCGGCATTTCATAAGCGCACATCTAAAAGCGCTAATACATGTGTATGCACAAGCAAAATAACCATAACATGACGCCTATGGTACTTACAACAGCATAACCCAACATATTGTCTCGCTTTTTGTCATTTCGATTTTATAAAAAAACAATGTGGCAAAACTGTCCGGATATCAGAAAGAAACAATATGTAAACGTTGTGTAAAACCTTTGAACTTCGGTCATCTCAGGACAGTCTACCACTCACAAGGTCACATCAAGTGCTCTAAGTTTAATTTTGGACTTTCGAGTATCGGACTTTGACCCGAATGATTCGAACCAAGTTTGAACCGTATTCTGAGGAAAAAACACGCTGGTCACCTTCTCAACTCATCTCAACATTTATTTGATACACAAAGTCAAGTAGACATGCATGTGTCATGTGCAACAATCGGTGCAAAAGTGCGAGTGCAGTTATAATACATAACTCTTGCGTTCTCGCTGGTCGCGTTATACGTGCTCAGCCGCTTACCAGGAGCGTCAGGTCTCGCGCGCCCTAGTTCGATTTTGTGCGCCTCGCTCACCACCGCCACAGCACGACCCGCCCCGACCCGTCAGTATGCCCAGTCAGTTGAAACGTCCAGAAAGAATAAATAATTTTTGGAAATGCTCGCTCACCCTGCTGCCGCCCTCCGCCGTGAGGCCGGAACCGTGTAAGAGAACGTCCAGTTGATTCGAATGAGATAAATCTATGAAGTTAGTATGCAGTATTTCAGATATTTCAGATATAAGAGCGTGTGTCTAAGTTCTTGATAATTTGGACACTTGAGAACAAAATGTTGAACGTTTTCTTGATCTTGTTCACAGTTGCATGCCGTGGTGTCAGTTTTTTTATTTGGAAGAGGTGGCTGTTAAGGTCCGAAATGCCTAGCCTTAATTTGGTATTAAGAATATTACCAAGTTCTGTTCCTAACTGATAATACTTGGGTGGGCGAGAAGGGCATGAATGGGCTATGAAGACAAAAGAAGCATTTGAAAATCCTACAAAATCCTACCATCTTGTATTTATGCTTTGATAATAGCATAGAGATAGGTCAATAGCCTACAAACACGATGTTTGTTGGAGTGTTGACCTATACTTAACATAAGTATAAACAAAATTCACGGAAGACATTAGGAAGAGATATTACGAAAGACATAGGAAGACAATGTTATGGTGATCTTAGAACCTTGAGGTAACATCAGGGGCCTAAACATAACTTTTTCCTGAGGTGGAATGAGGTGGTGAGGTGGTTTCTGGTAGGATTTTCAAACGCTCCTTTTGTCTTCATAGCCCATTCAGTTTCGGGTCAGTGATGGGTTATTTTTAGCCCCCCTTCCCACCACAACCAAATTGTTTAAAGGGGCCCACAGCGACAAGACAAAGACAGCAAAAGTTTTGTTGCGGCGCTCCTAAGACTTCCTCATCGGTTTGCGACGGATCGTTTTTATTGTAGGTCAAATATAGTCAAGCCAAAGCCGGAATCGGGATCTAAGCCAAACAGGTCTCGATTCCGGGTCCACAGACATATGGCTAGGCTTTTGAGCAAATTTGTCCTGCATCGCAAGGCCTGCGACGGAAAGTAATCGTAAATTGTCATGCGTCTCATTATATCGTTCGCTTGATTTTCTTTACACGGCAAAAAGATGCGGCGTTGACGACCAAATATCAAAATAAAGTGCGCCATGCCAGTCAAAGACGCCACTTTCGCCGTGCGCTTGGGGGGGGGGGGGCGTTTCGACCCCCCTTCTAACTCGCCATCTATGGGATGTAGACAAAGTGAAACGAGAGAAGTAAGAACTTTCAAGTTCGGCAAAACCATTGCGAAACCATTTCAGTGATATTTCGCTCAGGTCAATATTGAGATTACTGAAGGTCATCAAAAAAATCCCCTCATGTGGACATTGCTTCAGCAATCCCAAATTATCCTGGGAACTATAATCAAAAAGGAAACAATAACACTTAACAGCTCCTGAAAAGGCTTTCACTAAGATGCCGTCAGATTATAGCAGAGAAGAATAGCTTAGGCTCAAGTGGTCAGTTGAAGTCTAAAGGCTTTTGGGCCAGACTATTTTTAAGAAATAAAATTTTGCCTCTTATGGACTTAACAATAATTGTGCAATGACCGAGTATGTTTTGCCAGGATGTGTCTCAAGTTGTTTCCTCCAATCGTAATATGTGGTGAACTGGTAAGGTCAATTTATTAATTTGCCAATTTTTATTTTTATTTACCGAAATGCAAGGTCACATTGTGATCCAAGTAGGTCATGTTGCATGCGACCAAACATCTTGACGAGACAAAAACGTTGCTGCCTTTCATAAGTCTTCATCTTCATTCGATCATAGTGTGTTGGCAAAATGTGTTGGCGATTTCAGGTGACCTCATATGCCCTTGTAGGGAGTCAAAGAACACAAATATTCCATCCTCAGCACAATAACATAATCCTGAAAGCAATAGACTTAGCTGATACTTATACTTAGAAAAACTGAGTATTTGAATATTTACCATTGACAAAACGAATAAGTCACGAGCTTGGCCTAACCTCAGGTTCCTGATTTAAAAAAAATAAGATAAATGAATTTTAGACACTGATGGCCTTAATAAATCCAGAATTGATCGGGTGAAAACGTGACAAAATACAAGAATACGATATTTCTGAGGATGGGTCGAGTAATCTGGCCTGGTGACCTGACATGAGATGACCCGACATGAGATGCCCAACAATATATACAATGTGGGTAATTAATGCTCAAACACGCATGCTTCCGATTTTCCGCAATCGCCGAAAAATCTGGGGGGGCGTCGACACGCACCCTGGGCACGGCGCGGGTAAAAACATATGACGAGAGAGCGAAGGAATTTCGTGATATGGTGAAATGAGGTTCAAGTCTCAGCTCCCCCCCCCCCCCAGTCAAATTTCCTTAGACGAGTCCCTGCATACTAAGGTTTATTTTTTATACAAGCCATTTGTCATTATATCTCGATATCAATGCCATTTGTTGCACTGATGTCGCACCTTTATTGCGTGTAGCTAAATCCATGATATCTACTCGACTTACATGTCGAGATGCGCAGAAGTATGTCGCCGATCGCTGATACAGTAGCCTGTCCACGGTCTAGTGCTCAACAGTAGTTGGTTGACGAAACCTCTAAGCGCAAAATGGATATGTTTTGAAAATGTACCGGGCGGTTAAAAATAACTCACATTTTATTTCCCCGCATTAGATGAAAGAATGAATAACATGAAATCAAACATAATTTTCACCAAACAATAGCACCAGCTGTAAATATTTTACAAGTAATTCTCACCAGTATTAGTCATGTCACCACTGAGGAATTATTAAAACTCAAGGCACTTTCATTTTTACTGAGCGACATATTATATCGTTTCCTCAAAGCGCAAGCTTCCCGCAGAGTTCCAAACCAGAGATACCCCTGACAGAAAGACGATCCCTCGTTCGGCTATATGACAATATTGAAGGGAGGGTCTGTTAGGAATCTGAACAAAGGTCGAAGTGGACCTACGGCGGCAGCACATAAAATTATAAAATCCTGAAAAAACGCCAAAGGCTGCATTTGCGATAAAGATCAAGGCACCAGCAACAGGATGGATCAACGGCGACAGTCACCAAGGGGGGGGGGTGCAATAATATTTTGGAATGCTGGACACGTCTAACAGGCTGACCATCGGACAAGCCTCAATGTATGTTGGTTTTAGCAAGATGGGGCAACACTCTTTACCTCGAACATCGCCTTTGAGTGGCTATAAACACTTCTGCGGCCGTGTGGTCTGTCGCTAGACTGTGCACCTCCTGAACGGCTCATTCCCGGAGCAGCAACCATGGACTTCTGTACTTCTGGAAATATCTGGAGAGCCGCGCGTGCCAGGGCATCACAAGTCCATCAGACCTGAAGGCAGCCATTGAACGGACTCAGTGAGTAGCAGAGGTCAAGCGCAGGGCGTAAGCCGCCTGTTCACCTCACGAAATGGACGTTATCTGGAGCACGTGCTACCCTGACCGTAATCTGCAAGTGCATACCAAGGCTTGTGTTTACTTGATGAACAAATTTCCATCAATCACCGTTTTGAAGGATGTACAAAATATGTACATTTAATTATGAGTAACTCATTCTATTTTCTTCGACACAAATATACGATTTTTTTTAATCATCCCGTATTTCTCATTCAGCACCGTTTAATGGTGGCTGAACTGATCTTCATATGTTGGGAAAATTCTTAACTTCCTACACATTTGTTTAGAATGTACTCGTATAGTCTCTGGGAAGCCTTACGTAATCTGGCCAGTGGATGTGACTGTGGCAGTCTGACATTTGCACTGTGGTTGGGTGTTCTGGCATTATTCACTGGCCACGGTACGGTCCGTGTGAGGTATGATGTGACTGCGAGCGATGTGGTTAGATGTTGAGAGTGTTGCGCGTCCAGAGCAGGCCAGGCTCCCGGACGGCTGGGATGTGTATACGGAGCCGGCGCAGTCATCTGGTCCATTTATGTGCCTCTTGCGCCGAACACGGACCGTGGATCGCGGTCTGTCAAGTCCGGAAGTTTGGGGAGGGCGAGGGGCGCAAGGTCAAGGAGTGTCACGCTGCCACTGCGGAGCCACGTGGCTCGGGCCCCGCTGCCGCCGCTCGGTACAATTCCGCTCTGGAAGTGCTCAGGTCGGTATCCCGTGACAGCCAGACTCCAGCTGGAGATGCTTGGGCGCAGCCCAGTGACCGTTGGTTTACCCCATCTGCTCGTGTCGGCAGCCACGTGCCGGCGACATGGCCCGCTCCGCTCCGTCTGAGAGTCTGAGAGCCTGTCTCTTGAGACTTGACACGCAGCTCGTGGTGTGGTGTGGTCCGATAACGGTCATCGTGTCACCAGGCCGATCGGAGCGGTGACACCGCGCTATATAGCTCCATCATCAGACACCGTCCGTCACTGGAGCCTCCAGGGCTCAGTGCCGCCCGCCGACCGCCACTTGTCAAGGCGACATGAACCGTAGCCCGAGAGCCAAGCCGGACGTGAACCCAATGATTTAACGAGTCGCCTCTCGTCTCGGACTCGTCTCGGCATTCACATCTCGTATCAGTATTGTTTCGTGAAACTGTGGACAAAAATCAGAAACAAGCCGAACTCATTGCATGAAAACAACCCGAGCATTGAGCATGACTGTCCGCAACTGATCGAAGGTTACTCTCATCGCGCTAATAATTTCTGCCGTACTTCGCTATCAGCAGACCCTTATCGTACACCAAGGGTACGATAAGGGTACACGTCAGTCCGGGCTCGTACACGTCAGTCCTTCTGAACAGTGTCCACACGCGCTGCTATCACATCCGCTGAAATTTGTTTGATAGCAGGGTCTGTCGCCAGCGTCCTTTACGTGTGATAGACGCCAGCGTCGGGATCTTTTGTGCGGCTTTATTAACCCTCGCACCGGCGGGGGCCTCAGCCAACTTCGCACCGGCGCACACTGTTCTAACGGGTGATCACTATAGAATTGGACAAAGTTCAATCAGTCGTAGAAATCCTATTTTTTAGTGCTCGGACACGGAACTTGCCATATTTGTATATTGTACATTTATCAGTTAGTCCCCAGCAAAAGACAAGCTCCTCTGCACCCAGGTGCCCCGTAAGGCGCACG
>JARFNZ010141836.1:0-18522 GCA_031763405.1 Balanus nubilus
GTATAGATCGGATAGATAGATATAGTGTGTTGCTGCTGAAATCGCGCTGGTGCTGTAATTTAGTGAGTTGCAGCGCGGCTGAACACTTTGATTTTTTAGGTTAGGTAGGTACGTAATATACATCATAGTGCTTTATAACGGGCTATTACTGTACTGGTAAACACGATACAAAACAGTCGTGGGGATGGGGTTCATTCGGACCGCCTCAGATTTCGGCCTCTATAAGTGACTAAATTTTGTGGGTAGGGAGGGTCCATGGCAAACTCTGTTTTTTTTTATTGATGTAGGTCAATGTTATCAAGGTCAGATGAGGACAAATGAGGTCAAATTTTAATATTATGACTTAGCTCCAGACATCCCAGATTTTCTCGGAACTATGGTAGCTAGGGAGATGCCGAAAACAGCAGTAAAGAGCTCTTAAAATGCTCTTTCGTCAAATGCCATCAGATTTGACCTCGGGTCAATATTGCAGGCTCTAGAGGTAATCAAAGGTGTAAAAAACATGTTAGCAAAACGGTTTTTAGTGGTTAAGTTTTTACCTTAGACAGATAAGGCAATAATTTTGACACCATCGTGCTTATCTCGTCATGACGGTTCCGGAAGCATACCAACCTTGACCTGGTCAATTAAAAAATTTGGCCTCAGTTCAAGTTCAAGATCAAGGTGATCTATGTAGGGCAAGTTACATGTTGGAAGACGCGCATGACGAAATAAACACATTGACACCGGTTAAATGTCTCTACCTTCATCTTGTCAATAATTACTGACAAATAGTGTTCGTAACCCCAAATGACCTTGGATGACCTTTCAGGAGGTCACCGACCACAAATGCACCTGGGTCATCAAAAAGGGCGTTAGATGATATGATCCTGAATTAATTAGGCTGATCTGATACGTAAAGGAACTATCTAATTTTTTCACCATTAAATCGAACGAAAAATTTATAAACTTTCTATGCAAATTTATATATTTTTTGGGCAGACCATGATCAGACTGTATGCAGTCATAGGGAACAAATATGTTGCATACTAAAAAGCTAATCGATCTTCAAATCTGCACTATTGTATTTATGATATGCAAGTGCTTCAAATGACAAATACAGTTCTCCGTTTAAAAGAACAGCATTCGGATGAAAAATCGTTCATTCGAAAGACCCAATTTTTTAGGCGAAGAGCATCGGCTACACCATTTTTTTATTGCGATTTTATTTTATCTGTGCCCCGGGAGACATGTGCTCAATCTAATGCTGTTTAAGTTTTGGCATTCCCCTAGTCTCCCCTATTACATACATAGATGCTCTTATTAACAATTTCGATTGCCACTTTGCACTTCCTACTTTTGCCTTTAGTTTCAGGGATAACCGACTTATGGGGCATTTATTTCACCCTCAGCTCATGGCGTTTTGCTGCGACGCCATTCCATTTCGTTTGGCTGAAATACTTGTCAGTGGCGTGTCGATCACGATATCCACGCTGTCTGCTGGTGTTTACTGGATCAACACAGTCGTCTGTCCAGAGACTCTCGTGGATAACGATATCTGTCAGTTTGATTTTCCTTGATCCAGAACGTCCTCCTGTTCAAACGTCTATCACTATCACTCAGAAAACCTTTCATTAAGGGGTGAGTTCACTGTTGATCTCTGCGTGCTGCTGTCGCTGGGACATCAGGGAGTCTCAACTCAGCTGTCTCACCTGACACTGCGGCCTGACGCACTGCGATTGGATGTCATACGGAAGAGTCGAATAGTTAATAGCAAAGCCGGATCAAAAACATATCCGTTGATGCCGTCAGAGATGTGAAAAGCGTAAAGCCGCTTTGGATGCGTCGTGAATTAAAGATATACTTGGCCGAGCAAGAGTGTGGGAGTGACAGAGCGCCGAACTTCTCCACGACACCCAGTGACGCATGATGTGCTGCTGTGTCGCAAAAAAACGTGTGACTTGGCCGACGCCAACTTTTTTACTCGACTTCATTGGTGATGAGTGAGGGCTAGTTTTTCTGCTGCGGCAAGTTTCCGTGTTGCTATGGAAACCGGAGTTAACAACGAAGTGTCTTATTTGCACGCCTTGCATGTTCTATCGGTAGGCACTGGGCAGTGTCGATCCGAGCCGAGCCTAGCCAAGGGTCGAGCCGAGAGCCGAGCCAAGCCGCGTCAAATCGAGTGGCCCGGTCGATGATTACTGCAGAGGTCACGTCTGTGCTATGTTCTCACTAACTAATTACAGTTCACGGCTGCCCAATCAGCTAATGACGCATCTGCTTTCATGTCCACTGATGTGATAACAGTACCTAATGAACGGTGTGTGAACGTTTCAGTTAATCAACATTTAATATAATGGTTGTGACAGAGCGACTTAGAGCTCAGTCTACACAGACACCTCGGAACCCGTTTGAGAGCCTAGAGCGGGGATACTGACTGAAACCCTAATGGTCCATAGTTGTAATTTATGGGATCAGCTATTTGATTTACATTGTATTTGTCATATGAATCATGAATCAAAAACATAATGTTGCTCCGAAACATTTTCCCAGCGTTATCGAATGCCCCTTGATTTTTGAAAATCGTTCCAATAGTTTCGGAGATAGTGGTGGATAGTAGAAAGTCCCTTCACCGTAAGAGCGCAGGGGACGGGACAGGCTCAGCGGGGTGCGGGTTATAATGTTTTATCCTATGCGCTTCCTTACCTAATACATGGCACCGATCAACCCCTCTTTCTTTTGGTTCCCTACGATTCCATTGCCGCGTCGACTTGTGAGCCTAAGAAGGGCGGGCGTAAGAAAAGTGCTTAAGTAAGTTACGCACCTGTGGATCCCCTCAGCCATGTCCCCGAGATAATGCAAGGCTTCTGGAGCAAATTCTAAATATGGAATATTTGACTTCATTTGACCTTGAAGATAATGATACAGGTCCCTAACAATTACACAAAACAAATTTACCCACCGGCCCTAACTATCTTACAAATGCCGATAATCTTGCTCTTAGGGAGCTGCGATAAGAGGGAATTTCGCCCCCCCCCCTACAATGGAAGGTCCTTTTAAAAAATATCCCCCCCCCCCCCCCTCCAGTACGCGTAGTTCTCAGATCCCCTCCAGGGCGAGTGCTAATCTCATAATACAGCAATTCAATCTGCATTTATAACATGTCAAGCAAAAAAAAAATAGCATGACATTCATACGAATGTGCTCCTGAGGCTGTTTTTCGGTTTAAACATGCTGTAAGGAGTTGTGGCGGAGTTATTACACACAAAGGAGTTTCCTGTACTCCTGCTCCACTTACAACGTGGCGTTGCAAAAAAGTCTCAGAAAACACCGTTCCGGGCCAGCCTTCGCTGTTGGACAAAATATCTGACTTTTGAGCCATGTCACGCACATGTCCTGAGCACATGACAAATGATTTACGGAATCCTTACCTGTCGACATTTTTTGGTCAGAATAGATACGCACCCCAACAAACACATACCAATTTCCAGAAGATGGCAAAATCGTTTTTGCCCGCCTAAATCTGGCCGCCGTTCCACTGTGCAATGGCCTTAATTTTGCTGCGGAGCGGTGTGAATTGTTTAAGCAGATTAGTTGTGTTACCACACTACCACGAGATCGTTTGTCCCGTGCTTGTTCGACGTCCGCCGTCAAAAAACAATATTGAACGTAACTCCCAGGGTGATAGTAAAAATGATGTCACCCCAGAGACCTATAACGGAGGACAGGTGTGCAGGAGGCCCTTCCATGCCCGCGTGACCCAACCACGCTAAGAAGATACCAAAGAACTTAAGACAGGGATGAGCATACAATCTCGTTACATCACCCCTCCACCCCGCTGCTTTTTTTGCAGGACAACCTCCCTGCAGTTAAAAATTAAATATAATAACCAAATAGGAAGGCAAAGAAAGACATGTAAAACAAGGCAAAATAGCAAACTCATAGGTCACGGTGCGTCCCGTCTGGCTAAGCCCAGACGGCGCCATTAAACATCAGCAATTACCGTCCCGTCTCCGGGGAGGTCTGGGGACTACAGCCCCGGCCAGTGAGGGCTGTGGGATACGGACGGGTCGCCTACGCCCCAACCTGCACCGCTCTGCGTTTACCACCCGCGGCGAGGTGCCTTTATAACTTTCCTCCTCTGGCTGATGGTGGAGAAATATGAAAGGTCCACGCTTTCATTGGCAGGCTGACGGTGGAGGACCCACGCTGCCATTAGGTTTACGGTAGAGGGCCATGTTGCCATGATGGCTGACGGTTGGAAGCGGCCGATATTTGTCGGGTCGACACCATACCTCATCGAAAATCGGCCGAACGGGCGAACGGGCCACCATCGAGCCGGCCCCGGGAGATACATGGTGTCTGCTGGAGCTGAGGACAGTCAGCATTCATCAGCCACAGCCTTCCAGCTGCTTATCATCGGTTCCGATCGGGGCAATCTCAAATGACGGCAGAAATAACACGGCCGATATATTATACCGAATAGCTATGTGGTGGAGATTGAACGAGGTGCTTTTATTGTATTTTTTTGTGTTGCTAATTCTTTCCGGTATGTGAGTCTTGCAGTTTTTTTGCTAGACTAACTTCTTATTTGCATTCGATGCACCTTGAATAACCCGCGCCGTGCCGGTGCTCGGCACCACCCGCCTCGTGCCGGGGGGGGGGGAGGGGGGGCGGCGTTTCCACGCCCCTCTAATTCCACTTCTACGAAACGTAGAGCAAAGCGAAAGACAGGGTTTAAAAGCTCGTCAAAAATGATTGCGAAACTACTTCTGTCATTTTTTCTCTCAGGTCAATATTGAGGTCACCAGAGTCAAAGGTCAAAGTTTCCAAATTATTTACTTTTTTTAAATTTCCGCAATTATCCCGGGAAATATGCTAGCTAGGAAGCAATGAAATAGCAGACAATTATTGAAACTCTCTTTCGTCAGCATGTCATCAGATTTTAACTCAGATCAATAGTTTAAGCTCCACAGGTCATCAAAGGTCAAAGGTCAAAATGGCTGTTCTCTGGGAAAAGTGTCATTCGCGAATAACTTTTTAGGTATTGAAGGAATAAAATTTATTTTGACACCATCGTGTTTCTCTCGTCAAGGCGCTCACACATATGCATGATGACCTTAAAAGGTCAATTTCAAAATTTGACCTCAGGTCAAGCTCACCTGGTGACCCAAGTAGGTCAAGTTGGGTCATGTTGCTTGTCGATGCGACTTGCCGAGACAAACACATTGGTGGCATTTGCTTCTATCTCACCTGTATCGAAAGGTATTAGCAAAAAAGTGTTGATGACCTCGGGTGACCTCAAATGACATTTAAATGGGTCACGTATTGCAACGGCAATACTGTAACCTTTCAAAATGGTAATTTCCACATGTCCATTCTTTGACCTGACCTGGTGACCTGACCTGAGGTGACCCAAGGATAAAACTTTCACACAATGTTTGTTATTAAAATCTAGGCAAGTACTAACAAAAACGGCGGCGCTATGCTCGAAAAACATGAGGGGCATATTTTGCCTCCCTCCAGAGCGCTTGTTAAGCGATGTTTCTTTTTGGTGGGCTTGCATGGAGCATGGAGTATAGAGCAAATTAAAATGTTTTCTTTCCTACTGCAAATATTGTTCTGGCTTCTAGATCCCATTTCCAGAAGGACTATTGGGCTGGATAACTGTGATCATTGAAAAACATTGTAGAACAATATTCTCTTAACATTGTCATAATATCCCATGCAAATAACGTAAGTGTAATTTTGGCAGTAGTTAATTTAATGGATGAACGCACAGATGAACATTATTATTTTTTAACTGAGCTGAACGGAAGCTAGACCGAATTTATACTTGCACTTACAATTAATTGGAAACCAGGATTGTTTTAGAAGCTCTTCATAATCACTTCCGGCCACCTTCTAGTCGATCGGAGCGTCAAAATCAATATGTTTTCAAAGCATCCTAAAACAAACACCTGTTTATACGACTGAGCCATGCTTATGGCTTCGAAAAGCCGACTCCTTTTCACTATTCAGCTAACACCACTGTTGCTTTGTGATTCGCTGTCTGCGCTGCGGTGCACGCGTTCTTTGGTATTGTGATGTTTTAGTATGGTTGGTTGCGATATTGTATTTTTTGTGTCATTTGTGTGTATGTGATTTCATACTATATTTCTTGTAATCTAGATTTGCTGAGAAGAACAAGCACGCAAACTTTGGATATTACATTACATTTGTTCATTATCCATCTAATGACTGTCCTGAATCCATATGGCTTACAGAAGGTTGTTCCGAGGTAATCCACACTCGACTGTTAATGTCATATGAATAGTGAATATGTGTAGAAAATGTTTATAACCAGCTTGGTAAATTCCTAGATTTGTGTATCATTTTTTCACAAACGCGAATGCTAGTTCTACAACCTCGATGCATTATGCGGAAACTCTGTCTCTCACCTTATGGTATGCTACGGTACATATTTTGATGCTTATAACAATGTAGTCCGAACTTTGTGTCGAACGTGGCCTCGCCATTGCGAGACATGCGGTAGGTATGTTTAATAAATGTGGAGTTTCTTGGAAGTCTGTAGCAAATGGAATCGAAACTTAAATTTACGTGTCCGGTCTTTAAGTCCTATGCAACCACATCAGTCTTCGCCTAAGCTCGCACGGCCATTTGTGGTGTTGCGAGGAGAATAAAATTGAAATCAGGCTCGGTGATGCCAATTCTTAGCAAATTCCAGTGATATTCATGTTTGAAATTAGCATTCAACATACGATTCAGATCTAACTTCAACATTTATTATGACAACCCCAGCAAGCAGCAGTTTCAAGAACCTCATAAATGTCTACATCCGGGCCAGTGCTCTGAGACGCATAACAAGTTAAAGAGACAGCTCTGAAGCGAATAATGACGCTAGATGTAATTTGCTCAGAATATATGCCAGATGTAGAATGTTGGCATTTTGTGCTCAAATTGGAACGGTTTAGTCAACCATCCAACCATTGGATGTGACCGTTAAGTTGTTGCGTTAAATCTCTCACAGGATATCAGTTTTTGTTCAGCGAAATTGTTTCCCAAACGCTAACTACGTGACTAAAAGATAATTACTAATGAAAATGACTAGGAAAATAAAAAAGGTTTTGACATTTGTAGAATTCCGAAGAAACCTGACTTATACATATCTCTCTCCTCTTATATGAGGGTTATAGGTGCCCGCCTACCGTAATAGTTATTTTAATGGGCCAGTCTGATGGTTTTGTACAGCGACCAGTAGCCTAGCCTTTGTGTTTATATTTTTTGATAAACGGTGCCATCCTTTGAAGCCACATGCTCGTAAAAGTCTGGAGAAGTTCGAAAGCCACAACGCATCATGTTTCTTGTTTAGGTCAACTCCAACCCGTTTCTTTATTTACTTATCAATGTGTTATTTATCTTGATTTGTTCAACTTGCCTACTCCAGTTGTTCACTTTCTGTGTATCATCTCGTATTCTCCTCTAGCATATTTTTTGTTTCGCTCTTCTGTTCGCTCTTCTTCCCTACTATTCTTCTCTTCCCTTTCCTCTCTTTCTTCTTGTCCTCAATCCGCTCCCCACTTCACCCCCTTTCTCCTTCCCTACCCTTGCCTACAGTTCCTAAGCAGCTATGAGAGCTTCTATAAATTATGTTTTCTCAGAAGCTGTTAGGGTCAGCCAAGTCACGGGCTGGATCGCGTCATACAGAGCACGCTCAACGCTAACCCCCGTCACAGTCGATCTCCGATGTCGTGGGGCCGGTAACCTGACGGCGGGGAAAAGTTACCGTTCTTTGTCAGCGGATCGGTGCTAAATGACCCGGCGACAGACATTGTCCGAGTTCTTATGGCCACAGTTAGTGGAACTGATCAGCTTTACTGCCGCTCGATCAAGTCCTTCGAGACTTTTAGAAACACTTGGTTTGACGGGTTTGATTTGTTGATTTGAGGCAGCATTGCTGAGTATGCTGACAGAGTTTGTTAGTGTCCAAAATGTGTACAGCTTTTTCAGCTACATAGTTGTTGCAGAGTTGCATTTCAATCAGCGAGAAGTTAAGCCATCTACATTTTGTGTCGCGTCTTGGTTCATGTCGCAACAATATCCAACTTAGCATCAACATTTTGGTGCTAGAAGGTAATTTTTTTTTTTTTTTGTTAAAAAGCTTTTGCTCCTGGCGGACCGAAAATGGTCGAAATGCGTGCAAAAAGCGCTTTGCACGTGATAAATTGATCCGGGACATTTTGCCATCCATTGTTCGGTTTAAGCGACGGTTGAGTCAAAGTTATGGACTTGCCAATGCCAGTGTAGGGCAAAACTGTTCCGTCCCAGTGTAGGGAAGAAGGGAAAGGGGGTAATGCACACACCCCTGCAACACGCTTGTTTTTAAATCGAAGCTCTTACTCAATTAGGAGCGAATCGGCAGGTATGTGTGCATTACTCCCTACATTGGGACGAAACAGTTTGGCCATACATTTCAAACTACACTTCAAGTCCATATTTTTGACGCAACCCTCGCTAAAACCGAACAATGGGTGACAGAAAACAAAATGTCCGAAACCATTTTTTCATCTGCAAGCGCTATTTGCACGTATTTCAACCACTTTCGGTCCGCTAAGAGCAAACACTTTTTAACAAACAAAAAATTCACCCTGTATGTTAAATAATGTTCCGTTCTGTGTCACGGCTTACTGTTGTTTATATGCTGGAAGCTAGCTTCAGATGATCTTTTTTATTTTTGTTCGTGTCAGCCATAAGCTATGCTTCCCGGACGGGCGCTAACATCGGGTCAATTTGACTACGTAAAGTTACGCTAAACCGGTTTATTCTTCCCGATGCAAAATAAGACATCAGACAAAATTATAAGTCACTGAGTTAGCAGGTGCATTTTACGTTATTCGGGTAACACTGCCCGACGAAAATGCAATGGGAAGCCGTAACAGGGAATTTTCTCCAGCAAGGTCCAAGAATGCTATACCTACTTTTTAACATTAAATAGGCAAGGTATTCAGGTTATTCTATGATCATTCGTTGTTATTGAACAAAGCAAATTAATGTCACGGTTTACCACTATATCTTGATTCAGCCCATGCCCAGACAGATCGGCAAGCATGTGTAGTGTGTACTTACATTCCGTCCCCTAGATGGCACTGTAGTAAGCGCCTGAAGTTATACTGTACCGCATAGCTTGAACCCAGTTACAGTGGTCCGACCGTGGAGTACGAATTATTATCGTTATCAAGACGGGGTTGCCGTACCCTTGGTGCTCAAGAACCACTTTCAGTACTTCCCTAGCGATGTTTCGGCTTCCCGGCCTTGTTTGAGGGCGTGTCAGATGCCCATGTCAAATGTTCGAGACTGTGTAATGGCGCCAAATGAATTTACGCAATTATTCTATGGCATGTATGGCATGTTTTGTCTTTTAATCTGAAATCTTGTCATTATCGCTGACAGTAAAGTTTACCACACGGGATGAGTTCTCCAAATTGTCGCGTTGTCAGACGACAGCAACTAACGAAGTAAATAATCAGAAATAATGCTGAAACGGGAAACAGGCGCGTCTTCAACCTACATTGGGTTCGCTGGATGTCACAAACGAGCGCCTACAAATCGAATAGAGCCATATCACCGACGAGAAGATGCAAACGAAAAGTTGCGAGATCGAGCTGTGCCATCAAACAGGCAAATTAGGTTACATATCTCTCACTTGCAGTTGACGAGACCCTCTGAGACAGCGCTGAAACAGCCCTGACGCCATGAATTAAAATACCATCCTGCCACGATTCGTGTCGTCGGGTTATACAACGGAGTTTGTTATGCCACGGCGCGGTCGCTGCATGGCGCGCTGCGCTGTGGGGACGTCGAGCAGCTGGGTAGATGTGACCTCTGACCCCCTGATGGTCCGTCGTCCGGCGGGGTCGTGTTCCGTCTCCAGCGAGCGAGCGCTGGCTCCATCCCGACCGAGGTCCTGTGACACCGAGTCTGGCCAGCATCCTCCGCCTGGGCCTTGCTGTCCATGCGCAATGTCATGCCGTCCGAGCACCACTGATGGTCTGTCGAGCCGACATGGCACTGTGGCCGCCAGCCAGGGACTCAGGCCTGACATTCAGGTCAGGTCTGCCAGCTGCACCGGGACAGCTGATAGGTCAGGTCCGCCTGCCGCCCCGGGTAGAGAAGTCGGGTGACGGAAGGGCATCGGGCCACTCAAGTCACAGCAGAGGTCTCCTATATATACACCAGGGGTAGGACATCTTACCACATCCGTCGGGCCTTCGCAGTGTTGCAGGTCTTACCAGTTCTGGTCGACATCTGGAGACGCTGGACCTTCGGCCGACCAGGTGGCTGGAGCTTAATGAGGCAAACGAAACATTTCGTGTTTTTAGTGGTTTCCTCTATCCGGAGAAGTTTAAGTATTTCGCGTGCTGTGATACATGCGAAATTTCTCCTTCCGATACCAAAAGTGAAATGCTCAAGTTGTCATCCATTTCAGACGCAATGAGTTTGCTTCTGTTATTATCGGACTGTCATCATCAGTTACCTTCCACCCGAGCCAGAAGTTTCTGACACGCCCGCCAAGTACAGGTGCACTCTATCCCCTCCCAGGTTCCAGTTCATCCTGTTGCGATGCGGACCTTCCTGAACCTTCCCGGCTGTATATTCCCGAGTGAATAAACTGCGTTCGCCTCAGCCATCTGGGAAACACACGTGTGGCGTGTTCGTAGGTCGGCGCGGCACCTCCGGCGTGATGCCAAAAACCCAAACATTTACTAAGCCTTCCGGCAGAAGAAAAAAGTACCGCATTGGTAGTTGATTATCCATACGTTGCAGGGAAACGTATTATATTTACAGTGTTCGCTGGTGTTTTCCTACGATATGGATGCGATATGCCCCAAATGAATGGATGGGTTTTCAACAATGATTGCATTCAGAACGAAACGCCGCATTTTCCGTTAGGAGATCATGGTATTTGGCTGTAAATGGCGTTATTGCCTATTCGGCACCTCTGCTAGCATTTCTCCCTTCTTTCAAATCACTTCCTTTCACCCAGATGGATGCAATATTCACAAAACATGAGTGCCTACTTTTTTGTCCTGAGCCCCATATCGTAAATTGTTGTGGCTTGCAAAGTCACTGAGTTTCGCGGCTTCACAGTCCGCATAGGATGTCGAGGCATGGTGTGTTGGTCAATCGCGGCGAGCCTTCGACCACCGCGCTGCCCTGTTCGGGCCCGCTCAAGTGGCATTTCTCCCCGAAGGGCCTCACCGGGTCGGGCGAGACACCAACGTGGGTGGCCCGGTGGGACTCGAACCCACGTCAGTGCGGTCTCCGCACCGAAGTACAGTGTTTTACCACTGGACTACCCCGGACTACTACATGTAGCGTAAACAAAATTCTAGCGTGTGCGCGTGTTCAGGTTTAAAAATATTTTATATTTATACGTACATTTTACATAAAAAAGATGTACTACATAGTTACGCGCTGACTTACGTCAGGGTTTCAGAAATCGTAAAGTTAGCGCGCAACTCGACCACTTGCGATCAAACTTACGCACCATCTAGCCCTCCGCGCAGGTGGATCCCTCCAAAATGCGTTCCGATTCAAGTTCGCGCCATCGCAGTTACTAGTCGACTTGCGAGACGTTGGATCTCCCAGCGTTTTACGTCAATTGAGTGTCCATGTCCGCCTCACGCTTCGTTTACTTCCCGCTCAGTGAGAACCGTGTAATATAAGCATTGCATGATTTCAATCTCTATAGTAGAGCCATCTTCGTAAGCATTTTGTCACCGCCATAACCCACGGGCGTTGGGTATTTTTGTGGTGCTGGCAGTCTTCTCTCTCTCCCTCCTCCCCCCCCCCCCCCTCCCCAAACGCGTCACCACCACATCGTGGTACTGCTGCCTGCAATGACCGTAGCAGTATTTTATTCCTGGTGCTTCCACGGTCTTGGTAGTATTTTAGTTTTACCCCCGTCCACGAACGTGGCATCAGCTGCTACCGCCGAACGAGATCGGCCATAAATGATTGGGCTGTCACGGACATTGTAGACAAGTTAATGACTTTCTGCTGCGTGAGGTGAAGAGCCTAAGACATGTATCTTTTGATGTAAATATTGCTTTGATGAGGTGAGTGGTTATACTTTGGGCATCGAGCATAGTGCTACGATCCAGCGCCAACCATCTCCGTCTCGTAAAGGATGCAGCCATGATATTGTTCCGCAATGCACGTATTCCCATGATAGACTGTGCCGCAATGCACGTATTTCCAGTAGACTGTGCCGCAATACACGGATAAACAATGCTCCAAACCGCAGCCGTTGGGATGGTCCACTGAAATAATGGGCACTGTTGATTTGAACACGTGATATAGAGCTCATATCAGTATAAAGTTCTGGTGTAGTATCAACACAGGAGCACGAGTCAGCGCCCTTCCTCGCGGATGGCGTATAAAGCAATTGGCCCTCGATAGATCTTCGAAACTGATCCCCGAGGCCCGACATCGGGTTCGTCATTGAGCAAAACTTCCACATTGTGCAGGTAGAATAGAACATCAGCGAAACAATATGACGTTCATTATTAAATGTTCGTATCTGAGCTGTTCATATTGGAACCAATGTGACGAAACCAGTCTCTCAAGTCTCATAAGCCAAACAGTTTTGAAGATGCCGAAAGTTATACACAACGTCCAAATTACTATGACCATTGGCAAAATCATGTTCAGCCAGACTTACATATTGGATAACGTTTGACGGATTAATCGAAGTTTCCACTGAATGACGCAATGCCGACTTTGCCGCCGAATAGTTGTCAAACTTCGGTCAAAGGCAAACAAAAATGGTGCATAAGACGCATCAAGCCTCAAGCACCATAGGCTATCAAGCACATAGGCTCATAAGCGAACTCTCTCGGCGAAGACTTTAACAACAAACGTCTGTCAGTGTCAGCGCTGGCTCCGGTTTACAGTTGGGCCGATCGCTGCTGATTGGTTTGATAGTCGGGCGAACCTGCCATCCAGCCACGCAGCAGATCCAGGTGTGCTGGTGCCAATCGATCGACAGGGATGTCCCCGTTCGAGCAGTGTCCTGCAGAGGCCCAGCGTGGGCGGAGTCAGGCAGTCCGGCCTGGGCGGCGGCAGCGGACCGACAACTGGCAAATACAAACACTCCCAACGGTGCACACTGCACAGGCTACTTCCCTTCTGGAGCCCAGTGACACCTGTTAGTGAGGAATTGCCAGCCACTACCGCGAGAGGTGTGGCTTCCTCCATTTTGAAAGAAACTGTCATTGTCTGTCACTTTGGATGGGGATTTCAATGCGTGTTACTTGCTTTGTGTGTAGTGAAGACAACACATCTCATCCGACAAATCTTGACGTGAGCAGGTTCCACACTGCACAGTGCACAGTGACCCAAATAAGTCACTTCTAGGCAATATTATTTTGTGCACTGAGCAACATTCTTACGGGACATATGTATGTACATACCATGCTCGTATGTTTTCGGGTTGCCTACTTTCAGCGCATTATATGTATGCTTACAAATCAAGCATTCAATCGCGTTATATTTTGGAGAAATTAATTAGAGCATTGATAAGTAACCAACCAAGAATAATAATGTATTTTGATGTGTTTGGATGTGTATAACAAAAGGAACTATAATGTGGTTTCAGAAGGAAAAAAGAAGAACTGACTGTTTCGTAACGATACTGTTCCAACTGCAATTAACTCACACCAGGACAAAAATATCCCTCACGTGAGCGTCGGGCAATTGATTGTCAGGTGGTTGAGCCCGATTAAGCCCAGTCGACCGCTATAGGTTAATCACAGCCGAAAGTCGTATGTCTTAACCCTCTATTGACTGGGAGGAGGAGAAGTGCCCCCTGACGAATTTTCGTGAAGGGTAAAACACCATTGTCAACTTGTAACTTTCAGTGCTTCCCTGATATCAATTTTACATCATCTGTGCAAAAATGAAACACTGTTTTTTAGGACATTTTACGATATAGGAAATTAAGTAGCGTGGCTGCATGCGATTTTCGGTTAAGAAGTGCTGAAGGAAGTAGTTCACCTTAAACATTGGGTTTCGAACTAAGATGGCAGTTTTGTAGAGTATTTGTTAAACAACAACAATATAATAAGCAAAACGCGTAAGACGGGTACAAACGAGCGTTATAAAATGGTTATCTGTGTTTTTCGAAACACTTATTTTGTATTCCAAAAATGTCAAACACTTACTTGTGTTGCCCACAAAATCCACAATTTCAAAGACATTCAAAAGTTCAAAGCAATATTTCAAGTTCTGAATGACCAATGACTCGCTAAGTATGTGTAGTATGCACATGACGTCATTTTTAAGTTGCATGTTTACCTTTGTTGACCAGTACCACGACACAGAACCATAAATATCACCATCATACTACTGAAACCAAACTTGTCCGGGAACACATGCCTTTTTATATGGATAAATCAATAAAAAAAATGCCTGACCTTGACCTGACCTTGACCTGACCTTGACCTGACCTTGACCTGACCTTGACCTGACCTTGACTTGACCTTGACCTGACCTTGACCTGACCTTGACCTGACCTTGGCCTGACCTTAAGTCAAAATGAGGGCATATTGCAAAATGAACGTTACCATCGCATTCTACGTCCGAAACAATCCATAAAACATGTGTCACACGGTTTTTATGAAACTTTCGCACTTAGTGACCTTCGTGACCTGAGCTCGACCTTTAATCTTTGCTTAGTACAGATTTTCACTCGTGTAGTACCTTCACAATACTTTTTAAAGCACTTTGGCTGAGTTAGCGCCCAGAGCTACTCAACGTGATGTCTCTAAACCTTTAATGCTAAAACGCTCATTTTTGTCCTTTGACCTGGCCCTGACCTGACCCATGACCTTGAAACTTAAATTTTAAGATCCCGAAAGATGCGCCTCATTGAGAGCTTTCGTTTGCAGCTTTGCGCGTCTCTCTACGGCCATTGGTTCTGAAGTTATGGGCTGGGGGCGTTTAACGCCCCCCCCCCCTCAGCAAGTCGGAGGTGGCGAAATACCCCAGCAACTGCCCGGTTCATATAATATAATATAAGGTAATATAATATAATATAAGATAATGTAATAGAAAATAATATAAGATAATGTAATATAATATAATACAAAATAAAATAATATAATATAATATGATATAATATAATATAATGCAATAAAACATTCATACCGTGCCGGTATAGATCAATATGCCCTTCAGGCCATGCGTGTGTTTCTCATGCGCTCCTTTTGAAGACAAAGGGCATTGCTCTCTGCCGTGTTTCATTGTATCACGCTCCAAATAAATGAAAATGATATACCCAAGTAACTACACCTTTTTGTTTGGTTTCGGCCAATGTTCAATAACTATTCGGCGGCAAATTCAACACTTCCTCAATGAGCAAAACACATCGATAAACTTCACCACTGGCTGTCCAATCTGCAAAATGGTCTGGAGAGGAGTACGTCAATGGCCAAATTAAATTCGTCATTGCACATTACTTTCAGCATCTTCAAAACTGTTCGGCTTAAGTGAAATTGGTTTCGTCGGATTGGTTCCAATAAGAAAAGCACAATGTCGAACCCTTTGGAATGAACGCCTATCTGTTTTCAGATGTAGCATTCTACGTGTTTTGCTCAATGATGAACTCAAATCCTATGCCGGCGATTAGTTTTGCAGATCTGCCAATTGCGCTGCACCAACCGCGGGGAGAGGTTTCGAGTTTTGCTCCAGCGTTGAAACAGTTTTGACGATTGGTCAGACACTATTGAAAAAGTGTATTTCGGAAGAAATCGGTTATTGTATATAGATGAGTTATCAGTGAATTACTCGCAATTGTTCGCTTTCTAAATTAATTGTTTTCTTAGGTATACCTAATGATGTAGTCGCTGCTCATGTTTATTTTCTGTTCAACGATGACAGGCCACGAGCGGCTTATATTCTCTGCTGAAAGATAGCCATGCCACGCTGAGCCAGCTGCTTATCGGTCTGCTTCTTTTCGGCAATCACCAGCTCCGCCATCCGCGCCTGACGCACCTGACAAACACACAAACACATATATGTTGTGCGGATCGGTGAAAGACACACATGACAAGTGCAGAACACCATCGAGTTAACCCACGCCTTGCTGGGGGGCGAAGCGACCTCCTACCTATTACCCGGAATATCTAAAATGTGCTGTAGCAACGTTATCTATTTTTGCATACTATTTTGTGTCCCATACCTATTTAGCTTCCACCATCGAAAGCGACGGCATACAGGCATGCAGAAGTGCCCTTCCATGCCCGTGTGATCTGACTACGTTAATTACCAAGAACTTGAGTAAAGGATGGGCATTCACTCACGTTAGGTCACACCACTGCCCGCTATTTTTTCTATTTTTTGCAGGACAGCCCGCCACCCGGTAATAAGTAAAAAAAACGCGCCCCAGGATCCACCAGACAGATAACAGAGCTAGTTACGTCCGGTGGAATCCCGAGGCTGACTATGGTTAGGTATTAGTGGGACAAAAATACAAACAAAATAATATGCATTACTATGCATAATTACTGATCCGGACCTTCTCGATAGTAATGATACACGTGTTGACTAAGGGAAGATAATAAGCCTTTGATAGTTCGACCGGAAACTACATATGTTACTTGACAGAGTGACAGCAAATTCGGCAGTGTTCGATAAAAATAAGGGTTTGCAGAAAATACTGTCAGCAGGGTTATAGTTTCGTATTCAGTTGGAGAGGCTTGAGCGGCCCCCCCCCCCCCCCAAGTGGGCTTGAGCCCCTCCACCCTTGACGAGCATGTCTATCAAATCCAGCGATAAGTCATTATCTTTAAATATTTGGATAATACTTTGAACGTTTTGGACTTGTTTCGTTTGTTTGGAGCTAAACATATGTGTCATCACTAGCGTTTTACATGTAGATTGCTAGGAAAGTATATTAGACGCATTTAGAGTGCCGTAGAACACCAAAGAAGCCAGCACAACCCACGATTTTGATCACACCATTTGATAATGAAGGGATACCTCCAAAAAACAACGGCCTATTGCCGCCCCTGCTAGACCGATTTTGCCAAATTTTCACACACAACATCCGTCACTTAATTTTAGGAAAAATCCTAAAGTTTTCAAATGCTGGGCCTCACGGTTAGGGAGGGGCAATAGAAAGATCACTGGAGGGGGGGGGGGGGATCAACTCAACTCATTTATTTCATGTGAACAAAAAAAAGTACAAATACAAAGATCAATGGGATTGGCGAAAAGCATAAAGCTTATCCGCCCCCGCCACCGTAGCAAATATGGTTAAGGTAAACTTTATTGTTTTATATCAGATGACGTAAAATAAGTTGGATTATCAAATACCTAGTCAAATAACTAGTTAGTTTATATATGTTAAGGAAAAATCGTACTCGAAGTATTTAATTTTCCATTTTTTAATGAAAGCAACTGTAAAATATCAAGGTACGAGATAGCCACCTGTTTTAGAACATGTGCACCCAATTCAGAGTCGATGCCGATATCTTCAAAGATGACTAAGGACCTTTCAAAGTCCCAAAATGGCGACTTGTCATGACATTTTTATGCATTCCAAGTATTTTTCACCTTATTTTCCCATTTCCATGCAACAAACGATGCTCTCGGGTCATTTTTTCGCGCTCTAAACGCCGAACATGACCTGCTTAAAGGGAATTGTTCACCTTGAACATGGTGATTTAAACTGAGATAGCAGTTGGGTTGAGTTCGTCAAAAAAAGGGTTGTGGCAAAATATTTTCGCGACACGCTAAATAGTTTCGATACAGTAGCCAAATGTTCCGTCAAACTTTTCTAAGTTGACTCAAAAACTCCTCGTCGGGAAGTATGGCGTCATACAGGTGACGTCCAATTGCGTCATCCGCCATTGCACATGCATGTTATACCGAAAGCTCTGCCCGAGTAATATGATTTGTACCCACGGTATACACCTTTTTAGGTCCGATTTAAAAAAGATAAACAGCAAATTAAAAAAGATGAAATCCAATTTAAAAAGATAAGGCCCATTTTAAAATATGGTAAGTCCAATTTAAAAAATATAAACACCAAATCAAAAAAGATAAAGGGCGATTTAAAACAGTGGGTTCCTCCAAGATCTGTCACATGAGCTTGAAAAAGAGCATGTCAACAAAATACCTGATTGTCTGAATCGGAATTTCGAGCATACTCATGGAGTACATTTCGCATCTTTTCCTGCTACGCAACAATATGCTATCTGCGATTTCTTTTTCTGTTATGACGGTACCCTTCAACGATATTATAACGATAACGATAATGTAACGATAATATATGCACGTTTTCTGTAAGTAATAAGAAGCCTATGTCGTCCTGCCTTATGTCAGAACACTGTTTGTCGGTCTGAACTGAATCGCGTCTTTAACCCTCGCCCTGGTGGGGGTCTGCGCCAACTTCGCCCTGGTGGGGGGTCAAAATGACCCCCCCCCCCACACTAACTCGAAACTAAGAATAATAGAAAGGCGCAGAAATAACAATCG
>JARFNZ010141837.1:0-10448 GCA_031763405.1 Balanus nubilus
GCGGCGCGCCTGACCAGAGCTATAGCGCGGCGAAAAAACTGGGGGCGTTTAACGCCCCCCCCCCCCAGCAAGTCGCGGGTTAACAGACTGGGATATAGCGCCGCGCTGGAAAATCATCGCCACAGCGTTTCATTGTTAACTCATCCACATTGGTAGCGTGGGCAAAAGGAAATTAATTTCGACTACCATGTCAACATGTGAGATTGGTTCACCGATTATGTCTGGACTGAGAATGGCGCTGTTGTTATTAATGTCATTAAGACTATATCGTAATCACAATTTATGAGCTGTCATGTTCCACCTTCGTAGAATATACTATCTTACTGACGAAAATGGCCTGATGAAAATAGTGTAGTTTAGTAGTATAAAATCACTATGAATAGCGATGAAATTAAATGATAGTATGTCTCAACGGCTACCGTAATTCCTTGCAGTGGAGTGAATGAGGTGCTAACAGAGGAAGTAAACATGATATTGGTAAGTCAAGGCCGGCGGGAATCTTGTCTGGAACCAGGACTGTAGATACCCAAGCCGAACGTCCAGCAAAATGTGTTGCAGACGTTTAAATATTGATAAAGAAGGCCAGTTTAGAGAACACTGAAGCTTGCTAATGCTAATCATTTTTTTTTTTAATTTCAACTCCTTTTTCTTACATCTCTAACTTCTCTTTCACCGATCCTCCGGGAATGAAGCCTGAATTTGTAACTTGCAAACTCATTTTGCAAACACTCTATTGGTAAACATGTGTGTAATTACAAGTTTTCTGTTTCTCAAAGGCTGACAGCAGAACATAAATGTTTGCATTTCATACTTGGAATTCCAAGGGGTCAGTGGTTCTGACTCCTGAATTTTGGAATGTTATCGATGGATGGAAACTGCCATGTTATTCTGGTTGTTTTGTTGGTGAAATTAATGTATTGCCTGCGTCGTTGGGGTAATGGTTCACATACATACTCACCGGAAGTTTTCTTTCCCTCGAGAGATTCGAACACAACTTTCCAGCACTGCGGTCCAACGATGCCATCGAGTGAGGGATGGCTCCACCCGCAGAAAACACGTGGGAATAAAGTCATGGCGGGAAATTTGTCTGATTAAAAAGTTGCCCACTTTATGCATTCTATATTCTGTATTCAGTTCAAACCGTCACGAGGCGGACCCAATTACAGACGGAGTAATATAACATTTCCTAACGATCTAAACAAATATAAATACACGGTCACAATATGAAACAAGTCATCAAATGAACCAATCACATGCTACAAACGAATACCTTACCCTCCTTTTTAAAAGCTAGTTTTGCCCCAAACAAAACACTGGAAGGCAGCTTCCTACAAAGCCGGTTAACAATCCGTGACAAGCGTCAAAACATGTCGTTCTCAATTGTGTCTATCGTGGCCACAGGGACGTGCAGCACCAGGCGCAATCGGGTTCTTGTTGGCACAGTGCGCAACAACATTGCAATATCTCACCCGAGTCAACCTGACCCGAAAATACATTGTGCAGGAATTTCAGGTCATTAAGCGCAAGTCGCTGATAAATGCGTAAGACGCCAAAATAAAGTAGTAAAGCAGCATAGTCAAGAGACGCGAATGGGCTGCTCGAATGTTTGGCCAGCCACATGAGGGACTTGTGCTGGGTTCGTTCCAGTCTCATTGCTCTAAATCTGTTAGCTGAAAAATATTCGGGAAAATTGTAGATTCTAAGACCCGGTTCTCACTGAGCTCAGAACAAACGTTAACAAAACGTTTGTTTTTAGCTGAATTAGCTACGAATGGCACAACCACAAACAGTTCACAGACAGATAAGATAGCGACGTTGAATATATGGGAATAGCGTAGAGTTTGTTTTTATTTTGTCTTGGCTAAGATAAATTGAAACAGTTGAGTGGCTACGTTTGTTTTACGTTTGCTGTACGTTTTCTGCTTTAATTTTGTATTGTGAAGCAAACGTAAAGCAAACGTAGGCACTCCATTTGTCTTAGCCACGTTGAAATAAACAAGCTCTACGTTATAGCCACACATCCAACGCCGCTATCCTATAGTTTCTGTGACCTGTTTGTAGTTGTAGCCATTGGTAGATTGCTTAACTTGACACATTTTACGTTTTGCTTACGTTTGGTTCAAGCTCAGTGAGAACCGGACCCTAACCTTTGGAGTTGTTTATGTTTTCTTATCTACAGGATTATTTTTTGTGTGTTACGTTTTGCTCCTAGCGGAGCGAAAATGGTCGAAATGCGTGCAAAAATCGCTTCCACGTGATAAATTGATCTGATTTTTCTTTCTGCCATCCATTGTTCGGTTTTAGCGACGGTTGAGTAAAAATTATGGACTTGAAGTGTATTTTGAAGTGTATAGCAAAACTGTTGCATCCCAGTGTAGGGAGGAGGGAGGTAATCCACACATCCCTGCCGTTTCGCTCCCAATTGAGGAAGAGCTTCGATTTAGAAACAAGCGTGTTGCTTGTGACGAGAGGCAGCCGTTGATAACCGATTTTAAGGTCTTATTTGATAATTATTTGATGACCTCTGAGGTCAGGTCAATGACCCAAAAGGTAAAGCACGATTTTCGTGCCATTGGCCTGACCTCAGAGATCCCCAAAGAACCCAGGACCTAAACCCGCGCCGTGGTGGGGGGGGGGGGGAGGGAAATTTTACCAACCCCCTCCCGGATGTTCGCAGTAGCTTCAAAACCATTCTAGATATCAACGTAAAACTTTAGGCACCTTATCTTGCATCAATTTGTCGTCTTCCTAAACAAGTTTAGAAAAAGATCGGCCGAGACGTTTTGGAGAAAATTGCGTTTCAGTGGCGTCATGTCAGGCGATTTTCGGTCCAAAATGTTTGATCGCTTATAAAACATCGAGTTTTGAAGCAAAATGCAAAAATAAGCCGTCAAAAGAAAGGAAATGACATTCTCGTGAAAATGTCGGTCTCGGATTTTTGTTTGTTATTATTTTCACACCATAAATAATAAAATCAGATTTTTGGGGAAAATGGCCACAAAATCCAAAAGTTTGAATTTGTAAAAAAAAAACGGAATACATGCAATAGAACGACATCTGAGAAATTACTCTACCAAATTTGGAATCAATGTCTTGATTTTTACTTTCAGATGGCGCCAATAATTGTACTATGTGATGACGTCATTTTTTAATTGCGATTTTTGGCTTTTCTAGACCATTTACGTAACGACAAATGACACCATTGGATTCCTTGGACAAAACTGGTTCATAATCGTGTGCTTTTTATTTAAGATTGTTATTTTCAAAATTTCCTTTTTTGACCTGACCTTGGCCTCACCTTCACTTTAAATGGGGTCAGATGGTAAAATGACCGTTACCATCGAATTCTACGTCTGAAACAACCCATAAAACATGAGTCACACGGCTTTTATTAACTTTGGCTAATAGTAACCTTTTGTGACCTGACCTTGACCTTGATCTGTACTTAGTATGGGTTTCATACTTTAGCAGTGCCTTCCCCTAATACTTGGAAGCATTTTGGCTGAGTTTAGGCTCGCTGCTATAGATAGTCTGGTCGCTGCAGCCAATAAATAAAAAACAGGTAGTTTTGACCTTTGACCTGACCTTGACCTGACATTTGACCTTGTTAATAAAATTTAAAGTGTGCTTAAGAGTAGCTTTATCGAGAGCTTTCGTTTGCCGCCTCGCGCGTTCCGCTGCGACGCTTGGTTCGGGAGATACTAGGGGAAGGTAAAATTTACCCCCCAGAGGGTCGCGTTCGTCTGGAGACCCCAGCGTGGCGCGGGTTAAATCGGGTATCAACGGCCTCCTCTTGTCACAAGCAATACTCTTGTTTTTAAATCGAAGCTCTAACTCAACTAGGAGCGAATTGGCCGAGGTGTGTGCCCTTCCTCCCTACACTGCACTGGGACGCAGCAGTTTTGCCCTACACTGGCATATAGGTAATTCCATAATTTTGACTCAACCGTTGCTAAAACCGAACAATAGATGGCAGTTATCAAAATGTCCCAAATCAATGTATCGCGTGGAAGCGCTTTTTTGCACTCATTTCGACCTTTTCGGTCCGCCAGGAGCAAAACTTTTTAAGAAACACAAAAATAATCACCTTGTAATTCTGGTAACTTCTACCGTCTAAGTATATTTAAAATCCTTGATAAATCAAAAATGGTTTGAGGGGCGATCATGGTTTGACAAAGCAGTGCGTTAGAATTATAATAACAAACCAGTAGTCACTGTAAATATTTTTATTTTTAATTGACAAAAAACTAGGATAGAAATAGATGCTGAACAAAAGTTAAACTTTTACGAATTTTATGTTTCGTAAACTGGAATGAAATATAATATTGCTTTCCAATTTCACAAATAATTTTCGAAACATCTTTTGAGAAGTGTTTGGGACAAGAAGCTCTGTGAAATAGCTTTTCATGAGGAATATAAACATTTCTCGAGATTTAGATTGCGAACATTGATTTAGATTGCAACAAAACATTATATTGCTATCTCTTGAAAATGGTCATATGAAGTCTTCAGAGGCGACATTATAAAGCTCTCATTAAGACGCATCTAAATCGTCCTTAACATTTGAGAGTTAAGATCACATGGCAGGTCAAGGTCAGGTTAAAGAAATGCCCAAAACGCAATTATATAATGCCATTCATAAGAATGAGTCCTATGTTTAAAGTTAGTTTTGGTATCGTTCATAACTAGCTCTCTAATATCTTTTCCGATTTGTTGTGCAGTTTCATAATTTTCACTTTGGATACATTTTTTCAAACATGTCTTTTCACACTTTATGGTATAAATAAAATGAAATGGCATGAAGTGACGTCACTGAAATCAATATAACTATCTCAGCTCGTTTGGACGAAATTGGTTCATGTATTTAACACCATTTGGGTCGTCGAATTTGGGTATAGTCGAATAGTGTCGAATTTGTCGGATTCGAATTCATCGAATAGTGTCGAATTTGGGTACGAGAATGTGTGCCAAGTTCCACGTCGATATATAGGCAACAGTTTGGAAGTTATTTTGAAAAACTAGGTATAGTGGAATGCAACCTTCGCTCAGGCGGCCGTGGGCTAAAAGCATTTGAGTGGAATCTGTCTGCTAATAATATTTGAATTGATCTTTCGAGATTGAAAATGGCTTCTACCCGTCTTGATCCGGTCCCAATCTTGGTTTCGATAAGGTTAATGCGTATAAAAAACTATCCAAACTGGCATGCCGTGTTTGAATTGAGTAGACAACAATCAAGTTTTCTGTCTGCCACTTTGACAACGTGACGTCTAATCTCAATTTTTAATCTCAGTTGAGGAAAATCTGCCTTTATAATGCACCGGATAACTTACGTTTTGTTAAGGCCTTCCAACTTATGCCATTTTCACCTGTAGTTTTGCACAAGTTTGAGTTGCGATTTGGCCAACGGGTGATTAGCGTGCGTTTGATGAAACGGCTGAGATCGTTAGCGAAAAACGCAGCTGAACAGCGGAGTCAGTGGCGAGCTCTGAAAATAAATATACAATCAAAAATAAATCAATATAAAGAGAACTTGAGAACTAAGAGAACTAAAGAAACATGCATTCACTTTAATCTCCAACTTCTCGAGCACAAAATAACGGAAATCTCTTGCGGCTGTAAACCTTTTTCAACCAATGACAAGTGCACACTGGAGGATGTGGCATAAGGTGGGTTGACGTATTTCTTATGAGGTTCCTGCCCTCCCCGGAGCATTATGGACCCAATGAGTGCTACACGAGGGACTAGACAGGCATCTCGAGTAGCTGTCTGGGCTAATGGCAAATATTATGAACAATATATTTCCGCTGATAGTAGTTAACCAGATAATTCAACTAATGCCTCGTATATCAGTTGCCACTCACAGGTTCCATTTCTTTTTCAGCGAATGGTTTCTTGCATTCTTCGTCACTCATTGTCGTGAAATATGATCATGTAGATGCCCTTTTAAGCAGATGACATTGATGCTATATATACAATAGTCTTCGAGTGGTATGCACTTATAAGAGACAGTCTCGTTCCTGTTTTGAACGACAACACAGGAGTGCGGGAGCTATGTGCTGTTGCCTAGTTTGCTGTTGCTTATATATGATAATTACTTATATAACTATTGCTGTTGCCGCCGTTACATATATATCGCAACTGCCTTGCCGTTCAAATAAAATAATATGACCCCAAATACAATAGAACCAACATTAAACTCCTGCGATGACACTTGTTGATATATTCCTTTTAATAAAGTTACCACTGCTGATGGTGTAGCTGCGTTGTTACACCATCCGATCCGAGTAACAATTTTGCACTGCCAATATTGCCAGCTTTCTACCGGGAGCAAATGTTGCCACACTACCAAAACACAGCTGTGGCTACTGACACTACCCGTATGTCTGCTAATATTACCGACCGGCTCTGCTAGAAGCTTGCGGTCAAAATCAGAAATGGCCGAATGGCACCGTTTGGCACCGAGAAACGACGCGCTGACGCCGCCGCAGCGCAGCCACAACGAGCGACAAATATAGCGCATAATGCGTGCACGTACAGCGTCACCTCTTCATAGAAGGCTTGGGGATTAAGTCAGGCTCCGGGCTTCAAGGCCATGAGCAGAGCCGTGCGGCTAACACGGGCGCGAATCCGAAGCCGACGTCATAATACTTGATAACGTGTATCACAAAGTCGACGTCGATCACAAGATCACAAAGTCGTTCATCTGTTACCAGCATGTGTCGAGCCACGAAGTCGAGTCGCAGCCAAAGTCAAACCTTTCCGTTTTCGTCGAAATTTGTCCGAAGACAAAGCCGAAGTGGGAGTGGGAAACGAGAAGCCGAAAGCTAAACCATCTCTTATAACGTCCATTTTTGTGTCTCAAACTGGTCTTAACTTAACAAAGACAGTGTCCGTAACAGTGATAAAGTGTCAGAAAACATAGATAAGGTGATTATTTGGCTAAAAATAACAATAAAGCAAATGCGAAATCATCTTGACCACAAAGACGATGCCAAGCAAAGAAAAAGTATCGAAGCCGAAGCCGGCACCCAAGCAAACCATTGGGAACAACACAAAGCCAAAGCCACCACCAAAACAAACCGATAAAAAGAACAAGAAGCGGAAGCCTACACTGAAGTAAGTTCGAGATAATCTCACGAATTCAAATTAGTCGCAGATTTGAGTCAACTCAAAACAGTTTACAAAGTTAAGAGACAAAGTTAAGGAGCCGTCTGCTAATTACGGTGCGCAGGAGACGGTGGGTGGGAATCAACTGCAATGTTACGAATTGAAGCAAGAGGGAGTGGTGGTCGTTGCTAGCATGGCGTTATGCTTTGCAAATTAATATTGACAAAAGTTTTCTTTTGGTGTTTTCCATGTGAAATTTGGATAAATACCGGGGAGGGGGTAGCTATCTGTGCAACGTAACCATGACATGGAGGGTGCGCTTCGGTATGACAAATAGTGATAAGGGGATATATATATATAATTAGTGATAATGAGTAATAAACTCGCGAATTTTGCGTAACGCAATTTATTCATCCGCCCCAAAGGGGGGGGGGGGGCAAAACGGCCCTTCTCCTCTTTTCCCGATATCTCCCAAAATATCGCTAGCCGCGTCATCGAACTATGCATACCCTTTCCGACATTAATTATACACATACAGGCACGCAAAAAAATTATGAGCTTATGATAGGTTGACAGGAAATGACTAAGAATCACGGCATGTTTTCTAATTTTAGGTAAAAAGTATATGAGTTTACGAGAAACGCTGTCAGTCACACAGTTTTTAAGATAGTCACATATCAGGAGACTCAAAATACACTGGGCATTCAAAATGTAATCTCAGTTTTTCGATTTTCTTTATAATTTTGAAAATTGGGAAAATTCAAAGTCAAAATTTTGAATTTATGCCATATTTTCAAAAAAATCCCAAATTTTCCCGAAAATCGGAATATACGTGATACATATAACCTCTATGAATATGTGTACCATATTTGAAGTCAATATCTGCAAAAATATCCGGATTAAGGGCTCTCCAATATCCAAAAACAAACACTTTTCATGATATTTCGACGAACTCTGATGATTTTTCGTGTTTTGATTTATCTCAGATTTCAATGGGGAAGGCAATGTTTTAGGGTCATATTTGCGTTCTTGACGAAAACTGACCTAAAGATATGTACGTTAGTTCCCAATGACCCAAATCAGCAGTTTGACCTTTTTGACCTCGTGACTTCGGATAACCTTAATCTTGACCCACCGAAAGGTTATAATGATATTTAGAAGTGTCAGGAACACGATTCATGCCGATTTGGTAGCTTCTGATGCGTTCGATTTCGTCCGGCAATGCCACCCGGCAAAACATGCAAAAATGTAGTCCTTGACCTGACCTTTGACATCATCAGTGACTTTGAGATAAAATTGTCCATGTTATTCTGAAAGTTCGTGTAAAGGGCTACCGAATGCCCTTAGATTTGTAAAACAAATTTGCCCACTAGTTTCGGAGACCGTAGGGGACGGCTCTCCCCAGCAGCGCGTGTTTCCCCAGAGAGAGACGCCAGCGGGGCGCGGGCTAATGGACGGCCCCTAAGTCGCAAAGACAAGACAGCTTAAGATCAGAGATGTGTTGGAATCGAGGAAGCCCGAGACAAATCTTAGTCGAGCAGGGGTGGAGCAAGAAAGTGGGGAGAATTTGGGGGGGGGGGGCGTAGCAGAGGCAGTTGCCGCCGCATAATTTTCGGGAAGCTCTACAGACGACGCATTTTTAGTTCATCTTCACGATGTTTAGCATTTTGACTATGTTTGCCTAAGTATCAACATCAAGTGGCCGAAATCCGAGGAGAAATGTGCATTTTTGGATATAAGCTAGGATGCCCCATTGCTGGGAGCTGCCCCTGCTGGGATGCACCGGAAATCGGAATGTTACACTCCGCTAGACGAAATTCGTGGAGCGAATCCTGTGGTCGGGCACAACCCTGCTGGATAGATATTCAAAGACATATGATAAAACGACACTTATTTCCTTGTCTGAATGCTTGCAGTTGTGCTAATGCACTGTCCTCTGAAACTTCTATTGATGCCTATCGATGCTGACATCTTCTATGAAGTCTTTACATATTACCTTTTAAATAAAATATGTTTCATGTTATTTAAACATTGCAACGTTGATTCATGATAATTACGGATACTGAAAAAAGTATTGGTGTGGAAACGAAGCGACTAAAATGTTTCATTTCATTGTCACACCAAACATAATTTATGAATGTCTCCATGGAACATTTTTTTGGCAACCATCATCAATATTTAGCAACAGGCTATGTAGCCGACAATCACATCTGATCGGTCAGACAAAAACTTTGACGTTTATTGGAATTTTAAGTACAAAGCCAGTGCACAATGATACTACAAGCTTCAGCCTGCATTCTGTCTACCACAGTTTTATTTTATCCGCAGTCTCATGGTTGCATAATGCATTTAGCTCAGATAAATGGAATTGTGAAATTGTATGTTACAAAACCGCAGTACAATTGATTTAAACCGGATAAAATTAGGCTTGTTAAACCAGACAAATCGCTTCGCTCACGGTTCGTTGGAAGGGTTCGGAGGGGTCAAACTAAGGGAGATGCACCATTCGAAAGCAGAGCTCACGCTCAGTCCAGCGCTGTAAATATTACAAAAATACATTGGCTGCCTTTGTCAAAAATCGACATTTTATCGAAAATTGCATTATTTTTATTTATCGTGTTAATTATGACCTAAATGATGACAAATGCCATGTTCACCGATTCGCCATGCTCTGCACTACAACCTCTCACAGAAAGCAAAACCATGAGATGGTTTGTTTGGCTTCACGGCTGCATGGGCACTACGGCGCCCTCATGCCCACGTCCCGCTCGTAGAATCATCCTCCGCGACACGTGAGCTGCGCTTTGCGCGCCGTTTGTACATATCAAATTGTGTATTTTAGGTGATAATGTCCAGGGACATCGCAGTAATGTATCGCCCGGTCGGATCTCGTTTTGTTTGTTTGTTTGTTGTTTATTTTGATGATGGACATGATTCATAAGATGAGACTTCGATTTTATTGGCGCAAAAGCAAAACACTTAAAAAATCGACTCGTCTCGTGAATGTGCGTGCGCCGGTCCCTGGTAGTGTGCGTGCGTGCCGTCAGGGTGCGCGTGTGCCGTCAGGGTGCGTGCGTGCTGCCAGGGATCGCGCTCGTACCGAGGGCGGAGTTCGGGCCGGGAGAAAGGTAACTCTGGGCATTCCTTGCTGCGGCCTCGTTGGGGCGACACGTTCGTTAGGGCTCCCAACCGAAATTAACGCTGTCGGCACCCAGGTGTCACAGAAGTCCCAACACCTAACCTTGAGCATTTTTGGCTACATTTAGGCAGGGCTGGTAAAAAGTGCGATGATGCTACATAAAGCGGGCGCCAGAAAATACCCTTTTACGTTTGCTCCGGGG